>OX578155.1:4911622-4984122 GCA_951213105.1 Amaurobius ferox
GCCAGACATTTCGGCATCTTATAAGGAGCAAGAAGTAAACAACTTTGCTCAATTTATTGACTCGCAGCAGACTCGTTCTTCCTTTTTTACAAATGGAAATTCGAAAAGTGTGTTGGTTAATACAGCAATCGTGTACGTGAAGGATTCATGTGGTCAAAGAATTGCATTGAGAGCCATTTTGGACTGTGCATCTGAGTCATCATTTGTATCGTACAAAGCGGCTGATGCACTTAAATTAAAGAAAGAAAAGATACAAATACCAATTTGCGGTTTGAATGACACTACTCTGAATGTCAGGTCCAGGGTCACCGCTGAAATATCGAATGAAAGTAATGATTCAAAATGGGAATTAGAGTTGCTTATTGTACCTAAAATAACCGAGGTTACGCCTTCGAAGAAATTTAAGATATCTAATTTGAAAATTCCAAAGAACTTAAAACTCGCAGATCCTAAATTCTTTTTGCCTCAAAAGGTTGATTTACTTTTGGGTGCTGAATATTTTTTCGCTTTCTCTTAAACTCGGATAAAATTAGATTAAGAGAAAATTTATTTCTACAGTCAACTGTTTTCGGACATGTGGTTTCGGGCAGTGTTTCGGACGATAATTCTGATATGTCAACTAACTATTGTTTTTTGTCTAAAAATTTGGAGACTCTAAATAAAACACTTGCATCGTTCTGGGAAACAGAAACCATCGAAAGTCACGAAACTTGCATCAGTGAAGAGTTAAAATATTGCAACGAACACTTTGAAAAAACGCATTATCGGAAAGCAGATGGAACATATGTAGTTAAAATGCCATTCAAACCAGAGCTCTCTGAAAATATGTTGGGGAGTTCTAAAGAAATGGCTTCTAAAAGATTGGAACATTTGTGGAAACGATTAGAACGCGATCCTACCATGCAAGAGCTATATTCAGATTTTCTTAGGGAATATGAAGTTCTAGGCCACATGGAGGAAATAAAGGAAGATGAAGATTCTGAAGAAGGTTATTATCTCCCTCACCATGGCGTTTTGCGACCAACTAGTCAAACGAACAAATTGCGCGTCGTTTTCGATGCGAGCGCAAAAACTACTAACAAAAATTCTTTAAATGATTTGATATGCAAAGGAGGGGTGATACAGGAAGATCTTTTTCCGATATTAATACGTTTTAGAAAATATCTCTATGCATTCACTACAGATATAGAAAAGATGTTTAGAATGATTGAAATTGATCCGTCACAAAGAAAGCTTCAAAAGATTTTGTGGAAAGACAACAAATTGGCAACAATCAAGACTTATCAGTTAAAAACGGTTACCTACGGCACTGCGAGTGCGCCCTATTTAGCTACGAAAGTTTTGCATCAACTTGCTTTAGATGAAAGCAAAGACTTTCCATTAGCATCGAGTGTTATCCTGCACGACTTCTATATGGATGACTGTCTTTCTGGTTCATCGGATTTGAAGGAATTTAAAAGTATTCAATTAGAATTAACACAGCTCCTTAAAAGAGGAGGAATGTCTTTACATAAGTGGTGTTCCAATATAACTCGCACTTCTGAACAGATTTTTCCCTTAGATCGAAATTCAGAAGAGATAACAGTAAAAACATTAGGCATGCTTTGGAATAGCTCAACGGACACATTTGCATACAACGTTTCAATCGACAATAAGTGTAGTTTCACTAAACGAGATGTGCTTTCGCAAATTGCCCGCATCTATGATCCTATTGGTCTTCTCGGGCCAATTATTGCCAAGGCGAAGATTTTCATGCAACAATTGTGGTTGCTGAAATTAGGCTGGCATGAAACATTACCACCAGACTTTTCGAAACAGTGGATGTCCTTTATTAAGACACTGCCAGATTTAGAATTCATCAAAGTGCCCAGATGCGTCCTTAAATCCGAGGTCAAGTCTATTGTTCTCCATGGATTTGCTGACGCCTCCTCTAAGGCTTACGGCGCAGTAGTGTACGTGCTGTCTGTAAACTATACAAGCCAAGTCTCCTGTCAACTTCTGTGTAGTAAATCACGCGTGGCCATCAAAACCATGACGATTCCAAGACTTGAACTAGCGGCGTGTCTCCTTCTTTCACAACTAATCCATAAGGTCTTAGATGCTTTAAGACAGAAGGTGGACTCTGTTCAACTTTGGTCTGATTCAACTATCAGCCTGGCTTGGATAAGGACCTCTCCCCACTTGCTTAAAACCTTCGTAAGTAACAGAGTATCCCAAATCCAGCAGCTGACCAAGGACTTTCAGTGGCAACATATCCCCTCTGAATCTAATCCTGCTGACCTCATTTCCAGAGGATTGGACGCAGGAACTCTTGCAGACAATAAACTATGGTGGTGTGGACCAGATCCTTCTGTGTTAGCAATTTCGACTCACGAGACTTTGTGTGATCCTGATTTCATAATGGACAAGGTCTATTTGGAGGAACTCAAAGTCCCTTCTAAATTAACTTTAGCCTTGAACAGTGACTCTAAATTTTATGATAATTTAATTGATCGCACTAATGATTTTCATAAACTAATTAGAATACTAGCATTTATTTTTAGGTTTATTAAAAACTGTAAGGGTAATACACATGCATTAAAAGGTGCTCTCTCTGTAAATGAATGTAAACAGGCTGAAGAATGTTTAATTAAGCAAATCCAGTTAAGTTATTTCACTCCAGAAATTTCGGCCTTACAGAAAGGAGCATCAGTTCCAACTAACAGTAGGCTCAGATTTTTGCATCCATTTCTGGACAGTAGAGGTTTAATTAGGGTCGGTGGTCGTCTTACTAATTCAAATTTAAATTACGATCACAGACACCCAATAGTTTTGCCTTCTGGTAATAAAATAGTTAAAATGATCTTTCAGTATTATCATAGAAAAAATTGGCACGTTGGGCCACAGGCCTTATTGAACACTGTTCGGCAAAATATATTACCAGGAATGTTAGTGTTACTCAAGGACTCAAATCTTCCGTTCAATAAGTGGCCTATGGCCAGAATTACTAAAGTTATGCCAGGTGCAGACGGAATTGTTCGTGTCGTAGACTTACGCACTCCGGCAAGCAATTTTAGAAGATGCGTTTCTAAAATATGCATCTTGCCAATTCCAGATAATCACAGTCCAATGTAAAATAATTATTGTGATATTTACTTTGTATATGTTTATATTGATTTTGTTAGAATATGTTTTATTTGTATATGTAATATTTGAAATAATTGAATATTTCAACGCCGGGCGGGATGTTCCGTATCTGTTACGCGATCGCCACTTGGCGACTGAACATTCCACCTTGGCACTAATTAGGTTGTTGTAACCCAGCCGAAGGAGGTAGAAAAGAGCGAGACTTGTGTGCGAGTTGGAGTTGCTCTGCTGCATCCGTCATGTGCTGTCGTGGTGTTTGTTTTGTGCAAATAAAGTTTTGTTAATATACAGTCCATTCGCAGCATTCTTTCGCTTACCTCCGCACAAGGTTGATATTATATTTTTCAAAAATTCCTAAAATAATTCTATACAGATCATCTATATTAATATTATTAAACAAATCTTTGAAATCAAAGGTATAAATACTACGAATATTAGTAAGAGTTTTCAATTTCTTAACTACTTCAAAACTGTTTTTTACAATATGACAATTATTTGAGATTTCATCTGACGAGGATACTTCATGTAATATCTTTAATAATAATTTTCCAGCATTAGTAATGTAAGAATTATGCCCACTGGTAATGGTTCGAAAAGCAACAGGGGATTTATGAAACTTGGGTACTAAAACAATATATGGAATGTTATTACAACTATTTTTTAGATGGATTTGCTTATATTTGGCTGATATTCTATTGTATAAGATTTTAAGGTTAGTTTTATGTAAATTATAGATATGATTATTAAGTAAGTGTGACTGAAGGGTATTTTCATAATAATATTTACATATAATTGAGTAGTTTCCACTTGCCTTATCGACATATGTAATGACAAAATCATTTTGTATTTCTTTAATATCATTTTTAATTGAATTAAGTTTATATGAATTATTAATTTTCTGATTATATATATAATGATTTAAGTATTCCTCTATTAAGACTCTCCAAGGTTTAAAGGCTTCTACAAGGATTTGATATTTATAACTGATTTTATAGATAAATTTATTTAAGTCACGAAGTAAACCTTTACATATTAATTTATGTTTAAATTTAGTAGGTAATATATATATATATATATTATATATATATATATATATATATATATATATATATATTATATATATATATATATATATATATATATATTATATCTATATATATTATATCTATATATATTATATCTATATATATTATATATATATATATATTATATCTATATATATTATATCTATATATATATATATTATATATATATATATATATATTATATATATATATATTATATATATATATATTATATATATATATATATATATATTATATATATATATATATATATATATATATTATATATATATATATATATATATATATATATTATATATATATTATATATATATATTATATATATATATATATATATTATGTATATATATATATATATATATATATATATATATTATATATATATATATATTATATATATATATATATATATATATATATATATTATATATAAATAAAAATTGAAGGATTTTAATCGAAAATTATGCATAAACTACTGTATGTACAAAAAAACCCATCTCTAGCATATCTGTTACAAATGAGTAACTATAAGCCAAGTCTAAGGATAAAGATAGAAGGTTACATATCACTACATTGGAAAGGGGGATGAGAAGAATATTAGGATTCAAAAATCACAATTAAAAGTATATAAAAGTAAATAAAAATAAAACTCTGCAAAAATGAGAATAGGCAATAATAATCAGCTCAAGACAAGAGATCAAGAATAGAGAACAATCAATCGAAACCACACAAAAAATGGCGGTCAGTTCGAAATTGCATTCTCATCAGGACAGCCATACAATTCGAATTAAAACCGATAGAATAGCCAGTTTCTGACAATGGCGATAGTATTTAACTATAGAGACCATTGGAACTGTCTACTGGCTAGTGGAATTAGAAAATAAATCAATTGAATTATACAAAGCTGAAAAACAATACCTCCACGAACTGTAATGTGAAATCAAAAGCATAGCACCACGTGTAAGATAAACTAGTGACTGAGCATTTCACCTCACTTCGTCAATGCGAGTGGGCGAGCATTTCACCTCACTTCGTCAATGCGAGTGGGAATGAATACAAGTGAACGATACATAATAAGTATGGAGACTTTCGAAAATAGTAAACAGTATAGGACTCAGGACAAGTGGAAAATAGACATTCGAAAATAGTAAACAGTATTAGACTCAGGCCAAGTGGTAAGTGAGGTGATAAGAATGGGTGAATTTTCAAAAATAAGTTAACCAATCAAAGATAAATAATGCATGTGTAAAATTATTACGTGGTATATTTGAAATTATTAATAATATTATTTACAAATACTTCCGGATATAGGTAGTTTTGACAAATGCGTTTAAGTTTATTGATGTGGAGAAAGTGAAACTGAGGATCAGAAAGTCGATGTATTCGAAATAGCTGGTTTAAAATGATGTTTCTAAACAATTGAATAGAATTACAAGATTGATATGATAGCAGCTTTATGATAGTGAAGTTGTAAGAATCTTTTTTATCATATAGATTGGTGATTACATGATTATTGAGGGTATCTAAATTTAGGTCTAAAAAATTAACAGTTTGACTAACGCAAGGCTCATTAGGAATTAATTCTAGGTTAGACGGGTAAAAATCAATATTAATGGGATAGGAATCATCAATGATAATACAAATTAAGTCGTCAACATATCTATATATAATATATGAATTAGAGTTAAAATGACATTCATAATAATAAAGATATAAGTTAGCGAGTATACTACTACTACAGCCACCTTGTGGTACACCAGATGTTTGTAAATAAATGTTATCACCTTGGATAATATAATTGTTGTATAACACAAAGTGCAAGAGCATAGGAAAATTTGTGACATTAAAAGCATCATGATTGGAAGATATATAGTCATGATAAAGAGAGATAATAACTTTATGTAAATCTTTAATGACAATATTATTAAATAGGTCTTTAAAATCAAAGGTTTGGAAACCAAGAATTTGTGGTAACTTGCTAAGGTGATTAACTAAATCAAAACTATTGTTCAAAATGAAATATCCTGAATTTAAGAGATTCATTAATTCGATTTAAACAGTTAAGCAAGTACTTACTAGCTGTAGTGGTAAAGGTATTATGTCCACAAGTGACTATTCTAAAACTGAGATGTGATTTGTGGAATTTAGGAACCAAAGTAACATAAGGAAATTTAAAAAACTTACAATTAATATTTAATTGTGTATATAATTTTAGCATTTTAGTTTTGATTTGGATAGACTGATTATTAATGGGTTTAAAAATTTGATTATCTTTTAAGTAATTCTGTAACAGAGAAACATAATATTTTTTACAAATGATGGCATAATTATTAGAAGCTTTATCTACATAAGTTATGACAAAATGTTGTTGTAGTTCTTTGATAGCAGATAGGAGTTGTTTATAAGGATACCTAGGCTTCGTTAATTTAGTGTTTATAATAACATTTTTAAGTAGATGTAAGGTCATATACTTCCATAGATTGAAAGCTTCAATAGGAATAGAATGTGAACAAGCAAGTTGATATATGAATTTATCAAAATCAAATGATAGAGACTGAAGAAGTTGTTTAGGGTGATGGCAGAATGGAATGCGAAATTTAGACCCTTTATTCATAATATCCCTAAGTATATCATCCTGAACTATACTGAGATCCCCAGTAATAATGTGACCATGAGTGGAGTTGACAAAAGGGGCAAGATTTTGATTGCTACATACACATGATGTAAGATCATCGGAGTTTAATGTCCTAGAAACTTCATTGTAATTGTAAATAGTTCTACCAATTGGTAAATTATATTTGAATGATTTTTGTATTTTGATATCATTTACTGGTAACAAGTGCTTATGTTTTGCAAATAAATTATTGAAGTTAAGAGAATTAAGAATATATATTATATATATATATATATATATATATATATATATATATTATATATATATATATATATATATATATATATATATATATATATATATATATATATATATATATTATATATATATATATATATTATATATATATATATATATATATATATATATTATATATATATATATATATTATATATATATATATATATTATATATATATATATATATATTATATATATATATATATATTATATATATATATATATATATATATATATATTATATATATATATATATATATATATATATATTATATATATATATATATATATATATATATTATATATATATATATTGTATTTATATATATATATAGTGCCCGGGAAGTCAGAATTGGTAAAATGTTGTGGGCGTTAAAGGAATTTTTCGGACACCCTGTGTGATAGGCACAAAAAATAATTTATAATAATTACACATTTACAATTTATTTTAGTTGCTCTAATAACTCAGTTTAGAATGTATTTATAGAAGATAACACTCTGCAATTAATAGGATATTAATTTTAAAATGCAATCTATATTTCAATCTATGCACTGTTTTTAAGATTATGTATTAATTACAAGCAAACAGAGGGAAATATTACGAGAAACAAAAAATTGTAAGCTGTTATTTACATAAATAAAGTTGAAAATCTGCCTGTGTGTTTGTCTCATCACGGGAGAACTGGTGCACCGAATTTCATGAAATTTTGTGGATAGTCATAAAATAACCCTACTTAAAATTTATTCCACGTCTAAAGTTTCCAGGACCAGAGGGTTATCGAGACATTTATGCAAAAATAATCTCCCATAGAAAAGATTTGGGAACAAAGAATTTTTAATGACTTTTTTTTTATGGCCTCATCTAACTGGTGCACCGAATTTCATGAAAGTTTGTGGATAGTCATAAAATAGAATTTACTCCATGTGTCGAGTTTCTAGGACCAGGGATTATCGAGACATTCATGTAAAACGAACCTCTCATAGACAGGGCCTGAATAACGTACGGGCTTTCGGGCCGTGACCCTAGGGTCCCAAATTTTAAAGAGCCCCTATATTTTGTATGTGACAAAATTTTTAAACAGAAATAAAATTTTAATTAATGAAAACTGATTATATTAGTTTTTATTTTAAATTAAAAAATGTGCAAATAGTTTAAATAATTTACATCCTTTAAAGTCGTATATATATCATGTATTTATAAAGTAAAATGTTTGGAAGTTCTCTGCATCTACCAAAATGCCTCCGGAGCTGTGAACTTGAGCCCGAAATTTGTTATACGTTAAAGTTTTGAACGTTTTTTACCTTCACATTTACGTCATTTTCTGTCACTGACATACCCCGATTTACTAACAACATGCACTAGAAACCATATTTTGAGAAAATAGAAGTACCGATATTAAAGAAATAAATAAAATAAAATAAACTTCTAATCAACCTAATGCTATTTGAATGGAACAATAAGGACGGTACTAATAGCAGAGCCACCACTAAACTGGGTTCTTTCTTTTGAAAAATAATGTATCTCTTTTCTCCGGAACAGCCCATTTCGTTTAACTACCTTCAGCCTGCATGGCATATATGCATATTCTTTGTTTACAAACTCCCATCATTAATGGGCGCTCAATATCTAAAGAAAGAGTTCGTTCAAATTGAGTATTTACGTTAATTGTACGAAATATTTTATTATAAAAACTTTCTACATTTTTTTTAGCGGTAGGTAAATATAACATATTCTGTGTTACAATTACACAGAATACTATCTTTACCACAAAGTACTATCTTTCTACATATAATATATGTTATTAGCAGAAATTTATGAACCCAGCTTGATAATATCACAAGCAAAGCATTTGGGGGATTCATGCCCGATTCATTTTTGCAATGTTTGCAATGCTGTGATTCTGCTTGCCTGTATTTTTGCTTATGTGCGTGGTTTGAGCCTCTAACTGACTCAAAATTGACTTTTTGTTCTTAAAAGGATGAACACCAATGAGATAATCTTAGCCACCGTGATAATGTTAGACTTCATTTATTGCAAAATATCTTAAGGAATGAAATAGTTATATTCCGTTAATTTCGTTGTGGAAATCAACCATCTTGTTTGAATGCATAATTATAGCACACATTTGTAAACGTTTTAATTTTTTGCATATTGCTAATTATCTTGTTTCTTAATAATTATTTACTATAATAATGCTTCTGTTCAATTATTTTCTACACTGTTACCATATTTGTATGAATATAGCTAAATTATATTACGATAATTTTATTTAGTGTTAATATGTCTAAGCGACACATTTACAGCAATCGTGAAGGGAGATATGAAATCCGTATTGCTTCTGCATAAACAAATTATAATTTCCTCTTCACATGCTTATGAGATTCTTGCTACAAAGTAAAAATTTCTCACATGAATTCCTTGTAGCTTAAGAATAGAGCAGCAAGAATCAATTTCTGTTGGGAGGGAGGGACTTGGGTATACATATGTTAATTACTCAGCCAAAATGAACTAGTGTAATTTATGGGCGTGGCCACAGACTAATATATGAAGATGTGACACTCGACCGCAGCGCCCTCAACTGCCAACCAAAATTATATTCAATATCAAAGTTGGCAGGCTTGGCGATGGTCTGTGCCGGTTTCCGCCAAGACGTTCTGTTAATACAACCCTATTTGGCACTGAGCGGCCTGAACAAAACACTTGGAAGAACTTTGTTCTATGTTTACACGTGGAAAACATACTTTCGCTGCTATTTTGGATTTTATAATCAATTATTTTATTTTTTATGGATTCCTAAAAAAAAGGGATTACGTTTACAAGATATGTAATTCATTTTTATTGATGTATGATTATTTGTTATCCATCCCATATTTCATCCTATGCACGTGTTCATCATAAGAAATTGGTGCAGTATTATCACTGGCCTAGATTAAATTCTAAGAAGCTGTGGCATTATTAGTTAAAAAACCTTTTCCGCATTTATATAAAATGTACAAAAATTGATATTTGGATAGCTTTTTCAAAAGTAAGTTGATTATAATATTGAATGTGTATATATTTTACATGCTTTTTACTAACTGACGTAATGTGGAAAATAATCCCCCCACCCTTTGTAATTAACGATTGCGTTCGACACCTTTGATAATGCATTTATGCAAATTTGTTATTTATTCTAAGAATATTAGTGTATTTAAAAGAATATATATATATATTAAACAGCATCCCAGAATAAATTAAGAACTAAGCAATTTAACAATCAACACGCAGGTATACGTTTCAGGCTGAAAATATCATATTATATTTTATTGTTTTGGGTATGTTAGCTTGTAATTTTTGGTGTATAAGGATTTACAGTGATGCAATGCCTCAATTTTTTATTTAGTTTAGGATTACATGAATTAAATATATATTTATGTTTATTTGTTTAAATTTACACATATTACAGATTAAAGTATTTTTAAATGCTGATCATGTTTATATTTTAAAAAATTACAAAAGTACAGTTCCGTAATTTTTTTTTTTCCCGCATTGACATAAAATCGTCAATTGAGCGATCGATAGTCGCCAAATCTAGCAGTCGAGCTGTTTAAACGTCATAGTTGCGATGGTTGGCTCCGCGAACGCTAGTGTCTTTGCGAAATTCTATGTTTACGATGTTGCCATAGGTTCCTATGGGGGTCACCCCCTTCTTAATATAGTATTCTGTGGACATGGCGTACATTATGTCTGTATTTTCAGATTCCTGACCGAACACTGGAAAAGCAACATATCTTTATGTAATACATTGGATTAATTTAGTTGAATGATACCCAAAAAGTGAATCATCGGTAGTCCTAGAATCTAAGCAAGATTTTAATAATTTTATTGCTCCTCTTCAGTGTCTGAAGTTGGCGTGGTTTAGTGTCTCTTACATGTGCATTTTCTATGATCATGTTTTAAAAGTTCTTCACATCAAAGAACGAGGCCACACACTTAGCTACAGTAAACCTTCGGGTCTGTCGTGTGGTCTGGGTTTTCAACATCAAAGAACGAGATACAAGAAATAAAGGATCAAAAGTCGTGAATTATGTAAATGATTCCTTTACGTTTTGGCTGGATTTATCAGAGCCTTGAAGTAGGCATGGCTTGTTGTAATTCCTTGCCATTTAAGGTCTGAGTATTATAAATAGCTTCAGTTTACTGTTAAGCATTTCCAAGAACTGGATTATTCTGAAGTATAAATGCAAGATCAATTCCTACACTAACTTTTGGAAAATATTTTGTGAATTCGTGATAAAGTCTGATATCCTGTAAACCTGAACAAGAGACGCATAATAGAATTTCGTGCAACAGTCTCTAGATTGCCAAGATATTGTACATTTTCGTAATCCTTATACATTTTTATCTTTTTTGTATATTACTTAGAAATAGTTATAATTTTTGAGTAAATTATAGTTATATATTATACGTAACAAACGTGAACACTGATTTTATACTTAGAACTGGAATTGTCTTAAAAAACTAATGGAGTTAACAAAAATTGTACCCGATTCTTCTTTTAAATACTCACCAGATTTCTAGGTACTCTGATACAGGATCCTAAACCTCCATCTAGCGAAACGTAACTTTCTATGTCATAATCAATTTATTTTGACTACGACTAGAGCTTGCCATGTGTGATTTAAAGTAGATTTAAGATCTTTCAGTGGGGTATCTAGACTTGAAAGTACAGCTCCAGTTCTTCAGGAACTCGGTTCAAACCATTTTGAGATTTTATAAACTTTTCGGAAGAACTTTTTCCTTTTGAACACTTGGCGAAGGACCCGATTAAATCAACAAGATAAGGGAAGCACAACTCCTTTTGGGTTCTCTACTACATAGCCCAAAAAGTGCTTTCAAAATTAATTTCTCATACACTCATCAGTGCTTGAAAACACCCATTGACTGACTAAACGTTCTCAACCAGCAATTGTTTTTTAAACTGGTTAACTGTACAAAAATTGCATCATATTTTTTTCTGAACCATTGTCTATTTTCTTAGCTAAACACTGGCTTAATTTCGTAATACATTCAAATTTAAACATTGACTGCTATGTTAGATTTTCTTTTAATTTCTTATTTTTTTTAACATATTTAATATTTAAAATAAAAATAATATTTAGGAATTTATTATTTGGGCTCAGATAGCCAAAATATTGTTTTTTTACTTATCTATAGGAGCAAGATTTTTTAATTTAACTAATACCTCACTACAGTGCCTAGAAGTAATAGTGTGTCGACTGAGGCGAAAAACAGGTTCCCTAAATACCGCCTCCGCCAAAGGCGTTGGTCTCGAATAAGAGATCAAAAGCGGAGGAGTTAACATTGAAACTAATGGGATTTTAATGCAAATTAAATGACGATATCTTTGGAAATAATTGAAGAATATGTGTGAAATTTGGTGTAATTATTGCAAGTGGTATACACAAAAAGTCATTTGATTTTCAGAGAGATTGAGGTAGGGATATATTCGTATTTTTTTTAAATTTTATTTAACTTTATCTGCGGTCGTTCAAACATTTGAGGTCCAAAATAATCAAGTTCATTCATCACAGTAACGTGAAATTCGGTATGACATTTTCTCTTGTGGTACATTTCAGTTCTTTCGAGTTTGAAGCTTATCGGGCTAGCCCGTCCTGGGCCCGCTATAGGACCTTGCTTGTTTTTAGAGAATAACTCGAAAATCAGAGAAAGTAGGAAATCTAAATTTAATATATCGTTTCCGTTTGGGGTATATTTTAAGTCTTTCAATTTTGAACCTTATCAGGCTAACCCGATGTAGAAATGTACTGGTTTTTCGAGAATAATCCGACAATCGAAGCAGCAAAGAAAATCAAAATTTAGTATATCATTTTCTTATGGGGTAAAGTTTGATACTTTCAAATTTGAACTGTATCGGAGTAAACCGTCCTGGGCCCTACATATTAATGCACTCGTTTTTTAAACAACTCAAGCAGAGCAGCTAAAATATTTTATAAATCATTGTTTTAGGGGTATATTTTAATTCTTTAGATTTTAAACCTTATTGGGCTTGCCCGTCTCAGGCCTGTCTTAAGAATGCACTCGTTTTGGGGAATATTTTGAGAAATGAGTAGCTGAAAATTCCAAGTTTAGCATGCCGTTGTCTTTTGAGATATATTTGAACTCTTTGGATATAAAATCTTATCGGGCTAGCACGGCCTGGGCCCGCCACAGGAATGAGTCGCTTTTCAGAATAATCCGAAAACCAGCACAATTAGAATGTCAATTTGTTATATATAATTGTCCTTTGTGGTATATTTTAAGTCTTTGGATTTTAAATCTCATAGGGCTAACTCGTCTTGGGCCAGTCATAATGTATTCAGTTTTTGAAAATTACCCGATAACCACATCGAAGTAGTTGGAAATTCCAAGTTTAAAATGTCGTTGTCATTTGTGGTATATTTTAACTCTGTGGATGAATCCTTATCGGGCTAGCCCGTCCTAGGCCCGAAATAAAAATGCTCTCGTTTTCTGAGAATATCTCGAAAACAGAAACAGCTAGGAAACCTAAATTTAGTATATCAGTATATCATTTTCTTTTAGAGTATATTTTAATTCTTCAGATTTTGAATCTTATCAGGGTAGCCTGTTTTGGTCTCGCCTTAGGAATGCAATCTTTTTCTAAAAAATAACTCGAGAATCGGAGTAGCAAAAAATTCCAATTTTGGTATTTTGCGGTATATTTTAAATTTTTGGAAATTGAACCTCATCGGGCTAGCCCGTATTAAACCCGCGATCGAAATTTTCTCGATTACTGGAAAATTCTCGAGAACCGGAGTAGATAGAAATTTCAAGTTTAGCTGTTCGTTATCATCTGCGGTAGATTATAACTATTTGGATTTAAACCCTTAACGGGCTAGCCTAAAATAAATAGCTGTGCTTGAAAACCGTGCAACTAAATTTTTTTTTAATTTAGTATATTATTCTCTTTTGGGATATATTTTAATTCTTTGGATTTTAAACTTTATTTGATTACCCCATCTTTGCCCAGCCTTAGGGATGCATTCGTTTTGAGAAAATAACTCGAAAATCGGAGAAAAAGAATATTGTAGATGTGGCGATTCTAAGTAAAAACAGATTCGATCTCAGATGACCAATGTGCTAATGAGATGCTTCCTATTGTATCTAGAGGCCACCCTGAAGGCAATACAAAATGCTCTTTCCTGGTGTTCTACCCATTTCCAAAGCCCCCGCTGATTTGCGGATCTTTTGAGCATTGTTCGTGTAAGAGATGTGACAATTTGCGGAAACTTATGTAAAGGAGACGCTTCTGTCTAAATGAAATAGCGGTCGATTACATGTTCACTCTCAATCGAAATTCTTATCAGCGCTATCTTTCACCTTATAAAGAGACAGCACTTGTAGGCAGCCCATATTTTGCTCTAATGTTCAGGCAGCAATGATGTTTCATCTTTTTCTTCCAAATTCACAGTGCCACCCACAGGCATTTTTCTGAGTAGTCGAACATATGAGATACAACAAAATATCTGCTAGACATTCTCACACATTCTTTTTTTAGGTTTACATGATAATATGCATCAAAATGCAAAATAAAATTCGGTTTTTAAGCATTCGTTCAAGTTACTCATATAATGTTTTTTTTAAATTATTGGAAAATTTCAATTTCATGTAAACAATATAAAAATGTGCTGTCCCAGTTTCTGCTAACGAAATAAAAGTATGATATCTTCGTAAAAAGCAGAATACAACTCAAAATACAAATATCTATCGGTTTCGAAGGCAAAAAATCCTCTTTTCGTCAGATCACACAGAACCGCAACTTTCACTCGTACTCCTAGTGCACTGACCCAGCATCCGTGAACAAATATCGCACTTCTTAGGTCATTTGCATATGGATGTAACTATTTATCTAGGACAAAAGGGGATCGACGATCAAATGGAGCTTATAGTACAAAATTTATTTTCTTTAAATTTGGGCAATTTTGAGAACTAATGTAATTGTTCGGCAAATGAGGTTTTTTTACCACACATTCCATCTCCCATGCCTACACCATTAATTACGAATAAACATATGCAGTTGTAACAAATAAACTTGTTATCTCCCAAAAATTTTAGAACCTGTTGAGTTCTGGGCAAAGTTAATCTATCATGAGGCCTGATAAAAATTTAAGGATTAGCTCTTCTATGAAATTATTCACCCCTAGACATTACCTGAAAAACCTTCGCTTTGCCTTGAGTATGGCAACATCCAAAAATTAATTTGTTAATTTTCAAAAATAAAATTAATAAATTGGTTATTTACTGCAACATTTGTCTTAACTACAATTTATATAACTGTAGTATAAAATGTATTTTCCTATTAAGGAGATAGGAAATATACATGAAACCGAACAGAGTAGTTAGAAATTTCAAGTTTTACATGTCATTGTCTTTTCCAGTAGGCAGCCCCATTAAGTTCAAAACCCAGAAAAATAAAATATTCCCCAAAACACAATGATATACAAAATTCAGATATTATAGATGCTCCAGTGTAAACCCAGAGAAATAAAATATTCCCCAAACACAATGATATACAAAATTTAGATATTATAGATGCTCCAGTGTATGAGTAATTAAAAGAAGAAAAAAACAGTGCCTTTCCATGTCGGACCCAGGACGGGCTGCCCTGATAAGGTTTTTAATCCAAAGACTTAAAATATACCGCAAATGACAACGACATGCTAAACCTAGAATTTTTAGGTGCTCTGGTTTTAGAGTTATTCCTTAATAACTAGTGAATTCCTAAGGCGTGTCAGCCTGATACTGGTTCAAAATCTAAATATTTAAAATTTACTCCAAAAGACGATGATATACAAAATTTAGAAATTATAGGTGCTTTGGTCTTTTAGTTATTCTGAAAAAACGAGTACATTCTCATGTCGGGCTGCCCGATAAAGTTTTAAATCCAAAAAGTTAATATATACCGCAAATGACAACGATACACTAAATCTGGGAATTTTAGATACTCCGGTTCCCGAGTTATTTCTGAATAAAGAGTGAATTTTTAAGGCGGGTCTAAGACGGGGTTAGCAAGATACAGTTTAAAATATAAATAATTATAATATACCCCAAAATACAATGATGTATTAAATATTCTAGCTACGTGCTTTTTGAGTTATTTAAAATAATAGTACAATTATATGTCGAGCCTTGGACGAACTATCCCGATAATAATCCAAAGAGTTAAAATATACCGCAAAATATAACGACATGCTAAACTTGGAAATGTTCGCTAATCCTATTCTCGAGTTACTCCCCCAAAACGAAAGGATTCCTAAGGGACGCCCAAGACGGACTATCCCGATACGGTTCAAATTCGAAAATATTAAATTCTATCCGAAAAAGAATATATATATATTAAATTTGGAATTTCTATTTTCTCTGGTTATCGGGTAATTCTAAAAAAATGAGTATATTCCTATGGCAGGCCCAGTACGGGCTAGCTGAATGAAGTTGAATGAAGAAAAGTCGGAAAAATGAAATATACCACAAAAGACAATAGCATGCTAAGCTTGGAATTTTTAGCTACTCCGGTTCTCGAGTTATTCATCAAACACGATCGCATTCCTAAGGCGGACTCAAGACGGGCTAGCCCGATGAGGTTCAAATTATAAATTATGATAAACCCCAAAAGAAATTTATATACTAAATTTAGATTTTTTAGCTGCTCCGATTTACGAGTTATTCTCGAGAAGCTGAGTAAATTATCACTATTTCTGGCCCAAGATGGGCGAGTCCAGTATGGTTCAAAATCCAAAGAAATAAAATGTAACCTAAAAGACAATGATATACTAAATTTAGATATTCTAGCTGCTACAATTTTGGAGTTATTCTTAAAAAACCCGTACATTCTTTTTGTTGCGACCGGAACCGGCTAGCCGGATCAGGTTTTAAATCCAATGAGCTAAGACATACCACAAATGACAACGACATTCTAAACTTGAAACTCTTGAATACACCGGTTCTAGAGTAATTCCCCACAAAAAGTGAATTTCTAAGGCGGGCCCAAAACGGGCTTGCCCGATATTGTTCAAAATCGAAGAAATTAAAATATTCCCCAAAAGATAAGGATGTACTACATTTATATGTTCTAGTTTCCCCGATTTTCCAGATATTCTAAGAAAACTGGTCCATTCCTATGTCGGGCCCAGGACGGGTTATCCAGATGAAGTTCAAATTCGATGAAACTTAAATATACCCCAAAAGCCAACTACATGTTAAACTTGGAATTTTTAGCTACTTCTATTCTCGAGTTATTCTACAAAAACGAATGCATGCTTCAGCGGATCTAAGACGGGCTGCCGGATGAGGTTCAAAATCTAAATTAAAATCCATCCAAAAGGAAATGATATCCTAAATTTACATTTTTTTAGATACTCCGATTGATCGAGTTATTCTTGAAAAGCGAGTAAATTTCTATGGCGGGCCCAAGACGGGCTAGCCCAATAAGATTCGAAATGCGATGAAATGGAATATACCCCAATGGACAATGATATATTAAATTTAGACATTTAAGATGCTCCGAATTTTTAGTTATTCTCAAAAAACGATATATTCCTTCTGTTGGACTCAGGACGGGCTAGCCCGATAAGATTTTTAATCTAAAGCGTTAAAATATACAGCAAATGACAAGGATATGCTAAACTTCGAATATTTAGATACACCTGTTCTCGTGTTATACCGCAAAAACTGGTGAGTTTCTAAGGCGGGCCTAAGACGGGCTAACCCTGTACGGTTCAAAATTGAAAGAATTAAAATATATGCCAAAAGAAAACGATATATTGAATTTAAAATTTTAAAAATTCGAATATATCCCTAGCTCAATCTGTCTGAAAATCAAATGACATTTTATGTATACCACTTACAATAATCACACCAAATTTCACACAAATTTTTCAGTTATTTCGAAAGATATCGGTCATCTCATTTGCAATAAATTCCCATTAGTTTCAAATTTAACTCCTCTGCTTTTAATCTCTTATTCGAGCCCAACGCCGTCTGGCGGAAGCTGATTTTCGGGAACCCCGCATTGGGAGGTACAGGCTATAGACTAGCACATAGTATTCTGTGGTATAGGCGGTCGGCACACTATTACTTCTAGGCACTGTAGCGAAAGCCAACGTAAATTTGATATTGGATGTGAATATGATTGACGACGGAGGGCGTTGCGATAGCGAGTATAACGTCTGTCTATATTAGTTTGCGCTTACCAGCAAGCTTCCATCATTTATGGTAGCTCACCATCTAGAGGTCTTAAATTCCAGCCATTGATAGGTGATTGACTGAACGAAATATTATTTTTTAAAACACCTGCAACATATTTTTTAATGGTAGATAAATATACCATAATTTGGGTTATAATTAAACAGAATCGTAGGCGTGGTTTAGTGTCTCGTACTTGTGCAATCTCTACGATCATGTTTTAGACGTTGTTCACATTAAAGTACGAGAAATAGGAAATGAAGGATTGAAAGTCCTGAATTATGCAAATGATTCCTTTACTTAAATTCTTAAATTCCAGCCATTGATAGGTGATTGACTGACGAAATATTATTTTTTAAAACCCCTTCAACATCTTTTTTAATGGTAGATAAATATACCATAATTTGGTTATAATTAAAAAGAATCCTATCTTATATATTTGATTATTTTGTAATATATTTGATTATTTTAAATGAATGAGACCCAAAAAGTGAATCATTGGTAGTCCTAGAATCTAAGCAAGATTTTAATAATTTTATTCCTCCTGGTTAGTGTCTGAAATAGGCGTGGTTTAGTGTCTCGTACTTGTGCAATCTCTATGATCATGTTTTAGACGTTGTTCACATCAAAGTACGAGATGCAGGAAATGAAGGATTGAAAGTCCTGAATTATACAAATGATTCCTTTGCGTTTTCAAGGACTCAAGGAATCTCACTTTTTGGTGCACCTAGCAAAGTCCGCGTAGGGCTTGCTTTAATCTCCGAGCTTAAAAATAGGTTGGGAAATTATAGGAAGGAATTTAAAGTAATAGGGATCAATTGCGATCATAGCTGTGCACGTTAGATAGAATTAGGACTAGGTCCCAATTATGTCTACGTGATGCTTAATTTGGAATATGGAGAATAAAACATCTCCGAGAAATAAAGGAGAATATGGAAAACGGGTGAGTTCCGTGGAACTCTGTCTTGGGGCCATGAACTATGTACTGACCAGCCAAAAGGGGCGGAGCAACGGGAAGAGGGGAGCAGCCTTGGCTACTCCAAAACTCAGACGGGTAGTTTGAAACGGAAGTACATGGGTTCTAAAAATAACCACTTAATTAGACGGGGTTTTTGATAACTCGCAAATACAATTGTAGAGTTTCCAGATCCTATCTATCGCTGTTTTAAATTCCCTTAATTGAGGGAGGGGAGATTTGAGGGCTCGTTGGAGAAAATATCTCTGATCGCCGTTTCTTTGGAAACTGGATTTATCAGAGCCTTGAAGTAGGGGGCTGGCGTATTAGGCGTGACTTGCTGTATTTCCTATGAATTTAAGGGCTGAGTATTATAAATAGCCTCAGTTTACTACTAAGCATTTCGAAAGAACGGGATCATTTTTATTCTGAATTATAAATGTTTTATCAGTTCCTACACTGACTTTTAGATAATATTTTGTGAATTCGTTATAAAGTCTGATATCCTGTAATCCTGAACAGGAGACGCATAACGGAATGTCATGCAAGAGTTTCTAGGTAGTGGGTTTATCGCCAAATTATTGTACATTTTCGTAATCCTTATACATTTTTCTCTTTTTTGTATATTCTTTAGAAATAGCATTAATTTTTGAGTAAATTATAGTTATACATTAAACGTAACAAAAGTGAACGCTGCTTTTGTACTTTGAACTGGAATTATCTTAAACTAATGGCGTTAACAAAAATGGTACTCGATTTGATTTAAAATTTTCACCAGGTATCTAGGTTTTAGTCTTCGATGAAGGATCCTAAACCTCCTTCTAATAAAACGTAACTTTCGTAGTCATAATTTATTTTGACTACGACTAAAACTTGCCACGTGTGACTTAAAAGAGATTTACTATCTTTAAGCGAGGTACCTAAATTTGAATGTACAGCTCCGGTTCTTCGGAAGCTCGGCTCAAACCATTTTGAGATTTCATGAAATTTTCGGAAGGATTTTTTCCTTTTGCACAATTGGCGAAGGACCCGATTAACTCAACAAGATAAGGGAAGCACAACCCTTTTTGGGGTTCTCTGCTACATAGCCCAAAATGTGTTTTCAAAATTAATTTCTCGTACACTCATCAGTGCTTGAAAACACCTATTGGTTGACTAAACGTTCTCACCAAGCAATTGTTTTTTAAACTAGTTAACTGTACAAAAATTGCTTCATATTTTTCAGAACCATTGTCTATTTTCTTACCTAAACACTGGCTTAATTTTGAAACTAATTCAAATTTTTTCAATACAAACTTTTATGTTAGATTTTCTTTTTCTTTGCTATTTTTTAACATATTTACTATTTAAAATAAAACTAATATTTAGGAATTTATTATTTGGGCTCAGATAACCAAAATATTTATTTCTTTGCTTGTCTGTACGGGCAAGATTTTGTGTCATGTACGATTTTGCATTTTGTGTCACTGTGCGATCCGAGGAGCCGGAAAAACGTGCACTGTCCTGATTTTTTATTTGGCCAACTGTGCATATTTACAGAGGTTTCCCATTCATTTCAATAATAAATAAATAAAGTTATAAGTTTTGAAAATGCAATAATAAATTATAGATGAAGAAATTTCCCCCTAATGAGATCTCCTTTCATTTTCCAAGTACATAACGAAAACAAAATTACAGTAAACTCCCGATTATCCGTCAGTCATGGGACAGGAAATGCAATGGAAAATAGATGGATAAACAAAATAGATTGATAGATGGATAAACAAAAGTCAAGCGAAATATTATTTTTTAAATCAAATGTATTTACAAATATAATTTTTTATATAAAAATTACGACAGCCTACAGTAAGAAAAGTTTTTGAAATATATTTAACATGTTACATAAAAATATATAAATAAAAATAAAATTTTCACACACATTTCATATTTTTTACAGTCTTTTGGTAACTTTTCTTTCGAAACTCGCCAATGCATTTACTATAAGCACTGAATGGAATTTCCCCAATAAACTTATAGTTGTCTGATTCCATGACAAAATTCAAACCGACAAAGCATCGAAGTGCTGAGGAGGATACCTTAAAGTATGATTTTGCCCCAACATTGCTAAACAACACTGTCCTATTTATCATCCATTGCAGTTTTCATGCTTTTTCGACATTTATAGTCCCATCTGTGTTTGCTTGCTTGCTTGAATATATTTACTTTCTTCTACTTTTCTTTAGAATATCTTCTGAAATCGTCTGTATTAGTTCGTCCTATTTCATGCTCTATAAATGACTTAAGTAGCAGATTCCCCTTTCTTTTAACATTTTATATTTGTCAAACCTTCTTTTATATCAAGAGCAACCCGTTTTGCTCTCATTCCATCCAGTTAAAAAGTTGGAATGGAATGCAATTTCCCACGATGGTGTGATCTAAGTAGCTACCCAATAATGCATATCCTAACCTATGTCTGCACCGCCGGAGCAGTTAGTGCAATCAGCTCAACAAGGAACCTAAAAAAATTTAATATACATTCAATATGTTTTTTAACTAACTTCAGAAAAAATCGTCTGTTTGAAGGAATGTAGGATAAGAGTATACAAGACAAAAATGTACTGATGTTCGTCACGTAAAAATTGGAGCGAGTTGTGGCGGTTTACCAAGTATGACAGATGATAGAGTGAAGGATAAACGGGTGTTTAATGTATACTTTAATTCACATATTTTTCAGTAGATGCAAATCTGAACCTAACATGGGGATGTTGCTTTTTATTCCCCAGAAAGTTTTTTAATAAATGAATTAAATGAATATATAAACATACCTTCAAGTCAAAGTCTTTCTGAAATGTATGGGACATAATTTATATCCAGAAATTGCTCATAACATTTTTTAAAAACTCATAATCTCATATCTCACCAATGAAGGTAATTTCACGATCAAATAAATAAATGCTTATTTTATTGTAATTTTTTTCTGAAAATGAGAACCTAACTGAATATTTGTGGCTGACTTTGAAACATGGTACAACCATGTTGACCAAATTTGCAACAAAGTAACAAAAAAAAATTGCATTAATCAGAACATTATTTTTTTACCCAAAACAATTTTAATTATGCTTTATTACAGTTTAATTTTCATTCATCTTTCTTATTGTAAACTTGTTTGGGGAAACACTACTACCAGAAATATAATCAGGCTACGCATTCTACAAAATAAATGTATCTGGATTATTGAAGATTCCTTTTATTCGTTCAGCACCATGATATATGTTCTCGGTATAAAACTTTGCCCGCCAATGAGGTTTTTCACTATAGTTTGGCTTTGTTTCTGTTTCACCATATTCATCATAATGAGCATTATTCTATTTTTTCTTCATTTTCAGGATCATATTAAAAAAACTAGAAATAAGAATCAACTTTGAACCTTTTTACTTTCCTTATACACATAGTATAATATAAAAGAAAATTATTGTGGCGGGATCGAAAATTCGAATTCGAGTTTTCGACGGGAGAGCACGTTACAAGCATCCCTGAACATGAATTAGACGTTTTGAGGTGATGACGGTGTGTGTGTATGTGTATGGAAACGATATCTGAGTCTGTGGAAACGAACGATTCAAACGGAATTTTGTACAAAAATCACAATCAGCGAATGCTGGATGCCTATTGTTTTCACACGCAATTGAATGTTCAGAACCCACCTAAATTTTAAAATGAAATTAAAAAATAAAATCAAAAAATTAAACGCGGGGAAGTACACACCAAACCAAGCATTTTTCGTCATAGTTAACCGGGCCGGATATGACACTCACTCATTACATGGCGCTTACTCGTTGGGAACGCCCGCTCCGCAAATTTAAAGGTGTCATTCCGGTGGTTATTTTCTGGTTTAAGAAGAAAGTCTCGTCTATGGCGCTCCCCTTGAATCTGAAAATAAACTCGTCGCCAGAATTTCGGCAGCTGATACCTAAGTGCGTGACATGATTGATCTGTTCTAAAAGTTCGCCATTCCCTCCATCACCGATGTGAGACGTGCAGTCAGGTTGGCGGTCGCTCTTTTGTGCCGTTACTGTAACTATTGCTTATTAAATGTCATTTTATAACTTCTAAGTCATTTTTGTGTTTTTGCCTCATCTCATCTGTTTCACAATTAAGCGCCTATTGTCTTCATTACTTTTAATTTCCGACCGGATAAACTATGACGAGAAGTGCTTGGTTTGATGTGTACTACAACTTGGTAGTTTGGCCCATCTTTTTTTAATCACCCTGTATAATGGAGTTAATATTCAAATACGGTGATTGTCTCACTGTGATTGTACCTGATGCAGGAATGGCTGCTAATAAACCAATTTTAAAGGATCTTTCTTCTCCCAAGCTTTAAAAGCAGTTGCTGAGTGGTACAATACAAAATTCAAATGAATCTCTCAACTCCATCGATCAGAAATATTACCCAAAAAATGTAGGAGTGGATGACAATTTGTGGAAATCGTAGTGTCTATTGACCCAATAATGGTTAATGATGGTACTGTCGGTGTTTTACACATTATGCAGAACTTGGGATCAATTGTGAATGCATGTGCTGTTTACGAGTGATGCCCATTTAACCTTTCTACTAGGAATCCCTCATTGAAGAACCAAAAATTAGTGGAATCTAAAATAACAAGCTCATCATTGTCCATCATCCTATTCTGGTGCCTCTGTAACGGGTCGCCTGGGAGAAAACTTCAGATATCCTTGACATCCGAAGTGGGTCGCTAACATAATATCCTAGGTGATCTTTCAAAATTGTTGCATCAGAGTGAAGCCTTGAACTAACACATTTCTCCCAAAAGACTCGTTACTTGGTCGTGATCTAACAGTGACGGCGTGTAGTTACTTGCGTTGTGTTGTTCGTGGAGCGCAGATAAGACAGGCTGGTCGACAGATATGAAGACTTGCTGAGGTGACATCGAGATCTGTTGATATGCAGCTTACGATTTACGAATTGAATACATGGAGAAGTTGACGTGGTGATTGCAAAGCTAAATGAAGATTCAAGAGTCATTTCCAGAATTATTCCACTCAATTTATTGAACTGCATTCAAATTATTTTCATTTCAAAACATGATGGGTTGTTGAATGCTAGACAGGATTCACAAGACGATATTACCATTAACATTCTTTCTCATTGATGATAAAGTTATTATACATGGCGAGCGTGTACAAGATATCACGCTTTCGAATACCGATACTCCTTCGTTAAAGGCAAATCATCTCACCTCCACCATCAAAATTTATTTCTTTTCAAAACGCGACTTTTAATAAGCTAATAGATTCTTTCATAATTAAATTTAATTTAGAAATTCGGGTAATTAATTTCGATTATCTTGCCCCGTGGGCATACGCGACCTTCTCTGCCCATGGTCTGTCGTCAACTGAACTATTCACCAAAATTCTGACATCAGCGCCTTAATATTCTTACGCACATTCATGACGAAAGGCAATATAACGCCAGTATATTTCCATATAAAAATATTCCACGGGAAAAGGGAGGGCGTCATAATGTATTAAAGCGCGAGGGGTTGTCTTCGTAGACAGAACGGCTCCAGGAAGAAGGAGTGAAAGATTTGTCTTTCTATCAAAAGGGAATTAATTTATTCCCAAGAACTAAATTCGAAATCGAAAGTATAATTTAGAATTTGCCGAAAGTGATAGAACAAAATGGATTTTTGAAGCGGTGTTTCTGAAATATGAATTTAGAAAGAATTTAATTTAATAAAAGAGGAGGGGCGTATTTCATTACACCTTCCAGTACTCCATCGCTTTGTGGCGCTTATAGATTTATTGCGTATAGCCTCTGCAGGAGTTGTCATCCTACAAAAAATTGTTAAACACACCATTTACCTAAAGAATCCAAAGCCTCATATTTGAAATTATGGTAGTACTCCATTCTAGCGATATGTGGTGCTGATGTTTATCACACATGCCGAGAGTTTATACAACACATTTACCTAAAAATTAATCAAATGAAAAATATTTAACGTTTATCCAAAATACCCTGGACAAGATCATAAAAAACAATACCGTTTGTACCCAAAAACGTTACTGTACTTCCCATTTACCTGAAAAATCTAAACACCATTTTTAAAAAATCATCTGTACTTTAATACACCGCCATGTAGCGTTAATGTGTATCACACATATCGCCTATGCAGGCGTTACTAACCCACAAAAATTTCTTGTTTCTATACTCCTCATTACTTAAAAAATCCAAACACCATCTTTTTAAAATCTCTAGTACTGCATTTCGTCGCTATATAACACTGACTAACTTTTGTAGAGTGGCAATACCGCCTCTGCAGGTATTGCCACTCTACAAAAAGGTTCTATACCCTTCATTTACCTAAAAAATAAATTAAATGAGAAAAATAAAGTGAAAAAAATCAAGTTTACCTAAAATACCCCCGTGCAAGATCACGAAACAATACCATTGCCAAAATGTTTTTTAGCCTGAAAACGCAAAAAAAAAAATAAATAAATAAAAATAAAAACCCTAAAAGGTTGGGCACAGTTCAAGATGGGAGGCGGTTTATGCACACCGCCTCTGTTGCAGAACCGGCTGCTCCCCTCTACAGTGAAATCAGTAAATAAATACCATATAACAAGCAGTTAGAAGAAATATCAAATTTGAACTCTATGTATAGAAAATAGAGTTTACATGAAAGTTCGACATTTCACCTTATCATTTACTTTAACTCAACCTCATTTAATTTCTATGAATAAATATCTATTACAAAATTAATGTATTAAACATTATTATCAATAATCTGCATTAAAATTAGATATTAATATTTAATACAAACTCTATTATATTTGACATCGGTAAAAAAACAATATTTGCTTTAATGAATAATTTGCAAGTTTTATAAGTTCACCTTTTAACCTGAAAAGCGACTATTTCACATGTTAAATATATATATATATATATTTTTAAATAACACAAATATTTCAGGTATTTTATTTCACCAGGATTGATTTTATCTTATCTGAACAGATGGATATAAATGTCTCATATCGTCAACAGAACTATATTCCAGAGTCATCTTCTCTAACAGCAGTTTTTTCAACAGTAACGTAAGATTTACGTCATACTGCGACTTTGGGACATCACAGGACATCGCAGTACGTCTTGGTAATGTCATATTGAGGTCACAGCGAAGTTATTTTGGTCGTTTTACATGATCGTTTTGGACGTCGCATTGTAATTGCCATTGTAAAGTCGTCACATTGTTGCGTGTTAATTAAATTGTGGAAACGTCACATAATATAGTCACAATGAAGTTACAAAGTTGCTAGTACGTAACGTCGCATAGAAGTCACAAATATGATGTCACATCGTAACCCATGTGTCACGTGACTACAACGTCACTGTCACACATATAACGATCTTTGCTGTGAGGGTTTCGAATACTATCGTACCACCTCAAAGTAAACCGAATAAAATAATATTTTACTTTACTATCAAATCAAAATCGTTCGGATCCAAATCATTGCTCAAAATCCTTTGAAAGCATTTATTAAATCCGAATTATTAAATAGAAATGAATGCTATCACAATGGCCGATAGCATTATGCACCAATAAAATGTTTCAAGACCGATAGCACCAAATTAAAAGATTCATAAAATTAAAAGTGTTAATTATACTTGCCAAGTATGAAAATTTAGATAAACTAAAGATAATAAAGTAAAGCGACTGCAAAATACATTTAATTTATTCGGCAAATGCAGCTTATAAATAAGATGATTTCAATAATAAAAATATTATATGAAATCCCAATTATAAAATAGAGATTATTCTCTACGCTTAATAAAGAAATGCTGAAATAATTTGTAAGTAATTAAAGAAATCTATCAATAGCCACAGAAAACTGGATTACTATTATTCCTAGTGTCCTTCACTCGTTATAGTCTGTATATTCACAGACTAGTATAGTATTTCGTGCGTATATTAATTAGCAAAGCAGGTTTGATTTATTTTAATTTCTTACAAGCACAGGATTCTATATTCAGAAGGTTCACTTCCATAGGACCCCATAGCGTTCGGGGAGCCAACCATCACAGTTATGACGTAAAAAAAGCTCGGCTGCTAGATTTGGCGACTATCGTGCGATTGGCGATTTTATGTTAACGCGGTCAAAAAAAAATTACAGAACTGTACTTTTATTACTTTTTAAACTATTAACATGATCAGCATTTAAAAATACTTTTATCTGTAACATATTTATTAGTTGAAGTAAATTTAAATAAATAAACACACACACACACATATATATATATATGTATATATATATATATATATATATATATATATATATAATTCATGTAATCATAAACAAAATAAAAAATTGGAGCATTGCATCACTGTAAATCATTATACACCAAAAATTACAAGCTAACATACCCAAAAGACTGAAACATTATATAATATTTTCAGTCTAAAATGTATACTAGCGTGTTGATTGTTAAATTGCTCAGTTCTTAATTTATTCTGCGATGCTGATAATATAATTCTTTTAAGTACACTAATATTCTTATAATAAATAACAAATTTACATAAATTCACTATCAAAGGTGTCGAACTCAATCGTTAATTACAAGGGGGGAGGTATTTTCCTCATTACGCCAGTTAGTAAAAGGCGTATAAAACCAGCCAGTTAGTAAAAAGCATAATACACATTCAATATCATATTTAACTTAACTAGCTCTAGAAAAAGCTATCCAAATATCAATTTTTGTACATTTCATAAAAATGCGTAAAAGGCTTTTTAGCTAATAATACCACTGTTTCTTAGAATTTAGTCTAATCGGCAGTGATAATACAGCCCTAATTTCTTATGATGGACAAGTGCATAAGATGAAATATGGGATGGATAACAAATAAAATTTTTATTTAAACAGAAATAAATTATATATCTTGTAAACGTAATCCCTTTTGCTTCAAATAATTGATAAAAATAATACAATAAAATGCATAAAAAATAAAATATATGATTATAAAATCCAAAATAGCAGGGAAAGTGTGTTTTCCACGTGTAAACATACGATGACAGAGCAAAGTTCCAAGCGTTTCGTTCAGTGCCAAATAGGGTTATATTAACAGAACGTCTTGGCAAAAGTCATCACTGATCATCTCCGAACATCACCAGGGCAAAGAATTTCTAACCGTAATGAAGGGAAACTTCCGTAGACCCAATGTAAACAGCCTTATCGCGACTGCTGAAAGTCTGTCATGCAGGAAAAGCAACGTTACAGGACGAGAATCCGGGATGAAGGATCCTTTATTGTTTCTTCTCGGGTTTTTTTTTTTTTTTTTTATACTTTGATTTGATAATCGTATGATAAGTGATGCAATTTAAATGGAAAACATGTTTTCATTTACATAAAGGTATTTTAAAGCAAAATAAAAAATTTTAATGCTTTTTTATACCTCCAATTACATTCAAAATAAGAATTTAAATTTGCATGCTTTGTTCTTGCATAAATTTTTTTTTCAATTTAAGATATTTTTTCGTCATCATTAAAAGATATTATGGTACAATAAAATTTTATTTTATTTCATATCTAATTATACTTAAAATAAGAATTTTATTTTGCATGCATGATCTTACAAAAAACTTTTACACTCAAATTCAAGTCCAGCCGTCCAAATAGATGCTCAAGTCCTCAGGACGAGTCGGACGGTCTGGGTCTTCAACTCAAATTCAAATGCACTCTTATATGTAATATTAATAAAATAGAAATTATAAATGCACTTATCTTTGACGTGATAAGATAAAACAAATAGAGTAAGAAGTTCCGCAATTATTTCACACTAAATATTATTTTTCGCTCTACAGATATATTTTATTCTCAGATTTTATTTCACAGACATATTTTATACTCTTCATAGAAGCGTTCTTTTTGTAAATTTTAATAATACAACTGCAGTATATAAGTTGCAGATGAAATGTTTTTAAGAAACAAACTCTCCTATATTTTACATATTTCTTTCAGATAAACTCTTTCAGCAAAAGTGTAACTTAAACTACAGAAATTAAGAAGAAAAAAAATCCTGTAATAATTGTAAAATCAATAACGGTTCCTACCAAGAAAAAAATGTCCAATAAAAATAAATTAAGAGAAAGAAAATAATGGAACATGAGTAAAACTTAGCAAAATTTAATCAAACAATTTTTACTTACACATATTTATTATATAAACACATTTAGATAAAAAGAAAATCACAGTATAAATAATCTAAAAGTATGTTATTTCTAATGTTATCTGCTTCAACACATCCAGCAAATCAACCTGAACAGACAGAAAATTAAAAATAATTCTATCTCAAACAAGCTAACCAACTGGCTTATGTCAAGCTTTCCAATTGGCCCAAGATTAGTAAAATCAAAAGTTCTATGTATACAAATGAGTACATATAATCATGATAAGAATCCTAAACGCCAAGATCATTTATTTCTAAAGGTGTTTATTGGGATTACGCATGCATACTAAATACATTAAATACTTTTAGGATCGAAATAATTCACGTACCTTTTGTGTTTGCAAAAAACTTAGCAAATCGATCATTTTAAGACAATCCCAATCGGAAAATCAAATGTACACAGCCCAGAATTGTAATACACGATTAAATACATGTCAACCATGTAAATGAAGTGACAAAATTATTAAATTAACAACTTAAAATTGTAATAAAGTCAACCCACGTGAAATTACAACACACAAATACATTGACTTGCGACAGAAATAACCTACTCTCTTACCCTCCTTGACAAAAAATCTCTTTCCATCACCCAAGATGCATTGCGCGAAATCACACCAGCGCCCATCTAGAGGGGAATACCCCTGTACGGTTATTTCTCCTTTTAACATCTCTTCGACAGTAGGCAGATGGCGATAGTTAAGTGTTAGCCAGCCTTCTCCCGTTTGACCAGGGGCGCCAACTTTGATCATAGATTTGAATTTGATTGACGAAGGAGGGCGCTGCGATAGCGACTAAAACGTCTGCATTTATAATGATATTACAAGATAATGTTTACATATATGATGATATTGATTGATTACTGCATATGTGATTACTAGCATATATGCATATTCTTTGTTTACAAGCTCCCATCATTTATGGTAGCTCACTAGCTAGAAATAATCAATCATTGTTGAGTCCTGGCATTGGATGAACGAAATATTACTTTTTAAAAGACTTTCTACATCTTTTATAACTGTAGCTAAATGTAACATTTTATGACTTATAATTACACACAATCCTATCTTTTGCACAAAGTACTACCTTTTTTATTATATGTTATTAGAAGAAATTTATAAACCCAGCTTGATAATTGCACAAGCAAAGCGTATGGGAGGATTAATGTCCGATTCATTTTTGCAATTCTGTGATTCCGCTTGCCTACATTTGTGCGTGTCTCGAGCATCTAACTGACTCAAAATTGACTTTATGTCCTTAAAAGGATGAACAGCAATGACATAATCTTAGCCACCGTGATACGGTTGGACTATATTTATTGAAAAATCTCTTAAAGAATGAAATACTTATATTCCGTAAATTTCGTTGTGGAAATCAGCCATCTTGTTTGAATGTATAATTATAGCAAAAATTTGTAAATTGTTTACATATTACTAATGATTTTGTTTCATAATAACTATTTACAATAGCGTGTACAACGTCTGTATATATTAATTTTTGCTTACAAGAATACATGTATATTCTTTGCTTGGCTTACAAGCTCCCATCATTTAGGGTAGCTCACTATCTAAAGGTTTTAGAAAGTGATACTGAGTTGCCGATTCAACGAAATATTGCTATTTAAAATACTTTCTACAGCTTTTTTAATGGGAGATAAATATAACATATTATGACTTATAATTAACAGAATACAATCTTTTGCACAAAGTACATTCTTTTTTATTATATGTTATTGACAGAAATTTATAAACCCAGCTTGTCAATTTCACAAGCAAAGCATATGGGAGATTAATGCCCAATTCATTTTTGCAATGCTGTAATTCTGCTTGCCTATATTTGTGCGTATGTGTGTGTTCATAAGTGCGTGTCTTGAGTATCTAACTGACTCAAAATTGACTTTTTGTTCTTAAAAGGATGAACACCAATGAGATAATCTTAGCCACCAAGATACGGTTGACCTAAATTTATTGCAAAATCTCTTAAAGAATGAAATAGTTATATTCCGCTAATTTCGTTGTGGAAATAAACAATCTTGTTTGAATGCATAATTATAGCAAATATTTGTAAATGTGATAATATTCCCATATTATTAATAATGTTGTTTCTTAATAATTATTTACAATAATAATGCTTCTATTTAATTATATTCTACACAGTTACCATATTTGTATGAATATAGCTAAATTATATTTCGATAATTTTATTTAGTGTTAATATGTCTTTGCGACACATTTGCGGCCGTCGTGAAGGCAGATTTGAAATTCTTATTGCTTCTGCATAAACAAATTATCATTTCCATTTCATATACTTATGAGATCCTTGTTACAAAGTAAGAAATTCTCACATGAATTCCTTGTTGCTTAAGTATAGAGCACCAAGAAGCAATATCTGTTAGGAGGGAGACTTGGATATACATATGTTAATTACTCCGCCAAAATGAACAAGTGTAATTCAATGGGCGTGGCTGCATTATGTCTGTGTTTTCAGATTCCTGACCGAACACTGGAGGAGCGGCGTATCTGAATGTAATATATTGGATTATTTTAGATGAATGAGACCTAAAAAGTGAATCATTGGTAGTCCTAGAATCTAAGCAAGATCTTAATAATTTTATTCCTCCTGTTTAGTGTCTGAAGTATCGTGGTTTAGTGTCTGGTGCTTGTGCAGTTTCTATGATCATGTTTCAGAATTTCTTCACGTCAAAGTACGAGATACAGGAAATGAAGGATTGAAAGTCGTGAATTATTCAAATGATTCCTTTACGTTTTCAAGGACACAAGGAATATCTCTTTTTGGTACATCTAGCAAAGCCGCGTAGGGCTTGCTTTAATCTCAAAGCTTAAAAATAGGTTGGGAATTCAAAGGAAGGAATTTAATGTAATAGGGATCCATTGGGATCGTAGCTGTGTAAGTTAGACAACATTAGGACTAGGTCCCAATTAAGTATTTGGACTATGAAGAAAAAAATATCTCCAAGAAATAAAAGATAATATGGAAAATGGGTGAGTTCCGTAGAACTCTGTTTTGGGCCGATGAACTACGTATTAGCCAGCCATAAGGGGCGGAGCAACAGGGAGGAGCAACGGGGAGAGGGGAGCAGGCCGGGGCCGGCGGGATTAGTTCTGCTCCTTATCGGGCCTATGCCTGCGGCGCTGCTGTAGCTCGTGACGTCATAAAGTACATCCCACAATTTGCAACTTACAGCATGTGTTTGAAAATATGATCGTGTAAATATTGACGAAGATATAGATGTATCCTAATAAGTAAGCTATATCGTTAATATTTTTATTATCTAGGTAATAATAATAATGCATGGTGTTGTTAATTTCTAATATTTATGGGAAAATGTAATCAATTTGTCCACTTTATTCAAGATACTTAAAGTGATGCACATGCAGTATAGGTCTAACGAACGTATCACCGAAAGGGGTTTTCTTTTAAGTGTATTTTTAAAATCTAGAACATGATTAGAAGTGATCTAGAACTAGATTCATGGATGTCAAAATTTTAGGTAGCGTAATTTTTTCAAATCCAACGTCAAATTCGTCCGTTGAACGAGTATTTTTGCTACGTAAGAAGCTGATGGAAATCGGGTATAAATAAACATACCTTAATGGAATAAGTAGAATGCAAATACATGTTTTTTTATTTATGCATTAGCATAATGAAATTTTTCTTAGTAAGGTTTGTTGTTGTCAATATAAACAATTGTTCGATTTATATATGTAAAGTGTAGAGTTAGACATTTTTGCGGATTGTTGTTGCACCCCCTAAAATTTTTGGTACCCCCCTCCCCCAAAATTCATGGATTATACACCCTCAAATTTTTTGGTGTAAGTAATTAAAAAAGTAAATGTGCAGAAAATTTCATGTAAATAAAATTTTTACGTTATCTTGTTCTTTTTGTGTACGTGTTTTGATTTTTTATTAGCGAGTCAAAAGGGAATCATTGATCTGCAATTTATAAATGGTCTATGGGCAATTGTGATATTGTCGTAGCAAAAGGCAAGATTAAAATTGAGAATGTTATTGCTACAGTACTATCAATTAATGAATAATGTAACTTTATTCTTTCAATCATCTGACCTCCAAAGAGACTGGAACCCAATGGTTTTATTTATTTTATGCACATGTGTATTAAATATAAAAATGTGAAATACACAAATCATTTTTTTTTCTTTTTTTTTTTTTTTTACATGCATTTTTGTAATTACAAAAAAAAAAAAAATCTGAATTTCATAATTTTTTTTTTTGAAAAACTGAAATTCATATTGGCTCCGAAAACTTTTCGTGGATTATTTAGCTTATTATTGTTTCATTAAAATGCACATGTCAACACTCAGCAACCTTAAAGTGTTAAAAGTAGAATTTCAAAACTTCACATCACAGGTGAAAATCGTCTGTCAGTAAGTAACGTCTAAAATTATTTTCGTTGAAAAAAAAAAACAGGTAAGATTTAAGCTATTAAAATAAGTTTGGTAAAATAGTTTGTCATTGTAATACAGTATTATATTTGATATTTAACCGATTTATTCAAATTCATTAAATTATTTCTGTTGTAAAAAAGCGTATCACCCGAAAGCGATTTTTTAGTTTTTTTTTAAATTATTACTATTTGAGACTACTGTCTTTTCCTGTCATTCACGCTAATCTCTACATTTCATTTTACCAAAACAGGGATTTCAATTTAATCTGAAAGTGCACAATAACAAGAAATAAATATTTTTATATCACAACCCGGCTGTCAATTACAAAGGTAACTTCCGAAATAGTCGTTCATAATGGGCGTGATCACTTATTGACGCTTAAAATATAAATCTAATGTCTGTATTATTATGTATGTATATTATTAATAAGTATGTATGCATACTATTATTATGTATGCATATTATTATTAAGTATATATATATTATTAAGTATGTATGTATATTACTATTAAGTATGTATTATTATTAAGTATATATATATATATATATATATTATTAAGTATGTATGTATATTACTATTAAATAAGTATTAATATTATATTAATTAATAGTATTAAGTAATTATTAATAGTATATTAATTATTAAATATTATTATTAAATATGTATGTATATTAGGATATATGTTATGTAAATCTGACAGTTAAAACTTTTGAAAGACCTTATTACAAAAATGTTTTAGGAGAACAATGTAATTAGAAATTTAATTAACTCTGCCCAAAAGCATTATTATATATATATAAGAGGTCATAATGTGTTTCTGTGCATTAGGTTATTTAAGAACAAAAGCCAGATTTCTCAAGTAAATGAATTTTATGAAAAAATAAAATTCAAAAGGTTAAAACCTGGCATTGAATCTTTTAGAAGAAGAAAAAAAAACCTCGTAACTACGGAAATATTCAGTATTTTTTTACTTTACAATCTTATTTATATTCCTTCTTTATATATATAATTTGTTTTCGTTATATTTATTCAATTAAATCATTTTTACTTCAACCAACTTCTATCACTCTAAAATATCGACTCCATAATCGACGCTGATTAAGAACTGGAACAAAGTGTAAACGCCGCGGATGGGATGTAAGTTGTGACGTCACGAATTCTGCATCTAGGCCCGATAACAAGAAGAAATCCCGCCGGCCCCGAGCAGGCTTGGCTAATCCCAAACGCAGCCGGATAGTTCGAAACGGAAGTACATGGGTCCTAAAAAAAGATAACTGGCCCTAAAAATTACCAATTAACTAGACGGGGTTTTTGATAACTCGCAAATATGATTGTAGAGTATCCAGATCCTATCATCGCTGTTTTAAATTCCCTTAATTGAGGTAGGGCAGGTTTGAGGGCTCGTTGGAGAAAATCTCTCTGATGGCCGTTTCTTTTAAAACTGGATTTATCCGTCACCTTCGAGATCTTATTCACGATGATGACGATTTTTCAGAACCTTGATGTAGACGTGGCTAGGTGTATTTCCTTTGAATTTAAGGACTGAGTATTATAAATAGACTCAGTTTACTGTTAAGCATTTCGAAAGAACTGGATCATTTTTATTCTGAATTATAAATGTAAGATCCGTTCCTACACTGACTTTTAGGAAATATTTTATGAATTCGTGATAAAGTCTGAAGCCTGTAATCCTGAACAAGAGACGCATAACGGAATGTCATGCCAGAGTTTCTAGGTTCTGGGTTCATCGCCAAGAAATTGTACATTTTCTAAATCCTTATACATTTTTATCTTTTTTGTATGTTCTTTAGAAAAAGTTATAATTTTTTATTAAATTATAGTTATACATTATAAGTAACCAACGTGAGCACTGATTTTATCCTTTGAACAGGAATTATCTTAAAAAACTAAAGGAGTTAACAAAAGTTGTACACGATTTTTCAATTAAGTTCTCACCAGATATCGAGGTTTAAGTACTTTGAAAAAGGATCCTAAACCTCCTTCTAACAAAACGTAACCTTCGTGGTCATAATCAATTTATTTTGACTACGACTAAAACTTGCCACGCTTGATTTAAAGGAGATTCAGGATCTTTCGGCAGGGTACCTAGACTTGAAAGTACAGTTCCGTTTTTTGGAAACTCGGCTTAAACCATTTATAGATTTTATAAAATTTTACATAAATATATACACATACAATATCACATTCAACTAAGTAAAAGCTATCCAAATATCAATTATTCGCATTTTATAAAATTACAGAAAATATTTTTTAACTAATTATACCATTACCTCTTAAAATTTAGTCTAATCCGGCAATAATAACACAGCACTAATTTCGTATGATGAACACATGTATAATTAAATGAACACGTGTATACTTATGAACACTTGTATACTTATAATGAACACATATGTAGGATGGTGATAACTAAAATTATTTCAATTTTAATAAAAATAAATTACATACCCTGTAACGCAACCAGTTTTCTTTTATTAATCCATTTTGAGCATATGGGAGGATTAATGCATAGAGGATTAATGCAAAGCATATGGGAGGATTAATGTCCGATTTATTTTTGCAATGTTTGCAATGCTGTGATTCGACTTGCCTATATTTGTGCGTATGTGCGTGTTTATAAGGGCATGTCTTGAGTATCTAACTGACTCAAAATTGACCTTTTGTTCTTAAAAGGATGAACACCAATGAGATAATCTTAGCCACTATGATACGGTTGACCTTAATTTATTGCAAAATCTCTTAAAGAATGAAATAGTTATATTCCGTAAATTTCGCTGTGGAAATCAACCATCTTGTTTGAATGCATAATTATAGTAAAGATTTGTAAATTATTTGCACATTACTAATCATTACCAGCAAGCTTGCAACCTTTATGGTAGCTCATCATCTAGAGGCGCTAAATTTTAGCTATTGATAGGTGATAGCCTCAACAACATATTATTTTTTTAAATACTTTCAACATCTTTTTTAATGGTAGATTAATATACCATAATTTGTGTTATAATTAAACAGAATACTATCTTTTGCACAAAGTACTACCTTTTTTACTATATGTTATTGGAAGAAATTTATAAACCCAGCTTGTTAATTTCACAAGCAAAGCATATGGGAGGATTAATGCCCAATTCATTTTTGCAATGCTGTAATTCTGTTTGCCTATATTTGTGTGTGTTTATAAGTGCGTGTCTTGAGTATCTAACTGACTCAAAATTGACTTTTTGTTCTTAAAAGGATGAACACCAATGATATAATCTTAGCCACCGTGATACGGTTGGACTTAATCTATTGCAAAATTTCTTAAAGAATGAAATAGTTATATTCCGTAAATTTCGTTGTGGAAATCAACCATCTTGTTTGAATGTATAATTATAGTAAAGATTTGTAAAGTGTTTGCATATTAGTAATGATTTTTTGTTTCATAATAATTATTTACAATAGCGTCTACAACGTCAGTATATATTACTCTTTGCCTACAAGCTCCCATCGCTTAGGGTAGCTTTCTATCTAGAAGGTTATTTATTTTGCAAGTGTGTGTAGATTGAATAAAATATTATTTTTTAAACAAATTTCTACATCTGTTTTACTGGTAGATAAATATAACATACAAGGTTGCTATATTGTATCTAGAAGGTTATTTATTTTGAAAGTGTGTGTAGATTGAATAAAATATTATTTTTTACAGAAATTTCTACATCTTTTTTACTGGTAGATAAATATAACATACAACGTTGCTATATTCTATCTAGAAGGTTATTTACTTTGACGGTGTCTGTAGATTGAATAAAATATTATTTTTTAAAGAAATTTCTACATCTTTTTTACTGGTAGATAAATATAACATACAATGTTGTATATATTACTCTTTGCCAGCAAGCTCCCACAGATTAATATATACAGATGTTCACTGCTACCCCAGCGCCCCCAAGCGCCAACCACAGTTAAATAAAATATCAAGATTAGATTGGCACGTTTGGTGATGGTCTGTGACGGTTTTCGCTAAGACGTTCTGCTAATATAACCCTATTTGGCACTAAACAAAACATTAGGAATAACTTTATTCTATCATCGATCACATGTTTATACGTGTAAAGCAATTATCTTCTATTACGTAATATATAATCAATTATTTTATGTTTTATGGATTACTAAAATAAGAGGGATTACGTTTACAAGGTATGTAATCCATTTTTATTTAAATAAAAATATTATTTGCTTTGCATCCCATATTTCATGCGAGTGTTCATCATAAGAAAATGGTGCAGTATTATCAAGAAGCAGTGGCATTATTAGTTAAAAAACCTTTTCGACATTTATATAAAATGTATAAAAATTGATATTGATATTGAAATTCGATACCTTTGATAATGCATTTATGTAAATTTGTTATTTATTATAAGAATATAAGTACATTTAACAAAAAATTATAGTAACAGCATCCCAAAATAAATTAAGAACTCAGCAATTTAACAACACGCTAGTATACTTTTTAGGCTGAAAATATTATATAATATTTCAGTCTTTTGGGTATGTTAGCTTGTAATTTTTGGTGCATAATGATTTACAGTGATGCAATGCGTCACTTTTTTATTTAGTTTATGATTACATGAATTAAATATATATCTATGTTTATTTATTTAAATTTACACATATTACAGATAAAAGTATTTTTAAATGCTGATCAAGTTTATAGTTTAAAATATTATTAAAGTACAATTCCGTATTTTTTTTTTTTTTTTTTTTTTTTTGCCGCAGTAACATAAAATCGAAAATTGAGCGATAGTCGCCGAATCTAGCAGTCGAGTTGTTTATATCTCATAGCTGCGATGGTTTGCTCCGCCAACGCTAGTGTCTTTGCGAAATTCTATGTTAACAATGTTGCCATAGGTTCCTATGGGAGTGAACCTTTTGAATATAGTATTATGTGGGTGTGGCGGACATTATGTCTGTATTTTCAGATTCCTGATCGAACATTAGAAAAGCAGCATAACTTAATGTAATGCATTGGATTAATTTAGTTGAATGATACCCAAAAAGTGAATCATCGATAGTCTTAGAATCTAAGCAAGATATTAATAATTTTATTACTCCTGTTTAGTGTCTGAAGTAGGCGTGGTTTAATGTCTGTTACTTGTGCAGTTTTTCTGATCACGTTTTAGAAGTTCCTCAACTCAAAGTACCAGATACAAATAATAATGAAGGATCAAAAGTTGTGAAATCTGCAAATAATTCCTTTACGTTTTATCTGGATTAATCAGGGCCTTGAAGTAAGCGTGGCTTGTTGTAATTCCTTTGCGTTTAAGGGCTGAGTATTATAAATAGCCTCAGTTTTCTGTTAAGCCTTTCGAAAGAACTGAATCATTTTTATTCTGAAGTACAAATGCAAGATCAGTTCCTACACTGACTTTTGGAAAATATATTATGTGAATTCGTGATAAAGTCTGATATCCTGTAATCATGAGCAAGAAACGGATAACGGGATGTCGTACACGAGCCTCTAGTTTGTGGGTTTATCGCCAAGTTATTGTACATTTTCGTAATCCTTTTACATTTTTATCTTTTTTGTATATTACATAGAAACAGTTATAATTTTTGAGTAAATTATAGTTATACATTATACGTAACAAACGTGAACACTGATTTTATACTTTGAACTGGAATTATCTTAAAAAACTAATGCAGTTAACAAAAATAGTAACGATTTTTCTTTTAAATTCTTGCCAGATTTCTAGGTTTGAGTACTCTGATGAAGGTTCCTAAACCTTCTTCTAGCGAAACGTAACTTTCTAAGTCATAATCTATTTATTTTGACTACGACTAAAACTTGCCACGTGTGATTTAAAGTAGATTTAGGATATTTCGGTAGAGTACCTAGACTTGAAAGTACAGCTCCGGTTCTTCGGAAATTCGGCTCAAACCATTTTGAGATTTCATAAACTTTTCGGAAGAATTTTTTCCCTCAGAACACTTGGCCAAGGACCCGATTAAATCAACAAGATAAGGGAAGCACAACCCCTTTTAGGTTCTCTACTACATAGCCCAAAATGTGCTTTCAAATTTAATTTCTTATACACTCATCAGTGCTTGGAAACGCCTATTGGCTGACTAAACGTTCTCACCAAACAATTGTTTTCAAAACTGGTTAACTGGGAATTTCGACTGATTTGATAGTTTGGTCGGTGTACTTGGTCGAGGAAGGACGTTTTTACGGAGCTCCTCACCACGTGGTCTTCTGAGTGTGTATTTTTGTGAGTTTGCTCTTGTTTTTTCTGTGCGATGGCACAGCCTCAGCGAAAGCGAGATGTAATGAAGTTGCACGAGTTTAAGAAAATGTCTGGCCAGGATAAAAGTCTTGCAGAGTATAATAAATACTGCAAAAATATGTGGGGAACGCCTGTTACACGTGCTCAGCCACGTGAAGTCACGTACGAGGAAGAAGTCATGGACGATCATAGGACATGGATACTGAAACTGGACTGCGATGAACTGCAAGATTTATATGAAAATCCGCCGAGTGACTTTGACCCTAAGCTTAGGGCTCTGGTGCGTGCTAAAATGGCACACATGGAAAACAGCAGGTCCCGCAGCATGGATACTTCATCTCCACAAAATGATGAGCCCCCCGTGAGTTCTTCTCACGGGAGTATTTCCTTTCCTGTTACTTCTAACCCCATTCTTGCCAATCAGCCAGCTACTAGTACAGCCACACAAGTGGTGAATTCTACTGATTTTAATCCCAGCAATTCCAATAATTCTGCTCCCTTCAGCTTTAATGCTAAACAAGATTTTAATTTTTATGATAAGTAACATCTCCTTACTGACAGTGAAGGATTTCAAGTAGTCCGAAAACGGCATTCAGCCCGCCAAAAGACAAATGACCCCCTTCCCCCCCCGTTAGCACGATCGAGCAAGTGCTCGATCCTGAAGTTCCGGCCCCTGACACCCAAAACGTTGATGTCGCTCCCAGAAAAGAGAGGCCCCTTCCCCCATTCTTTATCGTTCCGGCTGCCAACTGGCATAATTTCTTAGGACAGCTAAAATTGATAGCCCCTTCCCTCCAGGGAAACCTGAGGGAAAGTTTAGTAAAAATTCAGGTTACAACCCGTGAAGAATACATGGAGATTCAAAGAAAACTAAATGATGATAAAACCCATTACAGAACTTTTCTCCTGAATGAGGAAAAACCCTTAAAAGTAGTGATTAGAGGGCTCCCTGTCCCTACGGACATAGCCTCCACACAAAATGAGCTTATTGTAAGTAAAATTAAGGTAAACAGCATCACGCAACTCTATAAAGGAACGAAAACTAATAAAATTCTCATGCCCCTTTTTTATGTCCAGTGCCCTAAGACCCCTGAAAATATAGAGATATATAAATTTAAAATCATGTTAGGTATGGAGATCAAAATTGAAAGATATAGAGGCAAAGCCCAGGCTAACCAATGTTTCTCTTGCCAAAATTTCCACCATTCTTCTAATCAATGTTATCTCCCCCCCCCCCCCAAAATGTGTAAAATGCGCAGGCCCCCTAAATCATATGCGTGTTTAAAAGCAAAATCTACCCCTTGCACGTGCGCCAACTGTGGTGGCGCCCACGCGGCCAGTTACCGCGGCTGCCCAATATTTCCGAAACCCAAGCCTAGGCTACCCGTTAATCTAAATAATAATAGTAACTTCACCTCTAGGTATGTCAACAAAAATAACTCATTTGCTAGTCTGTTTAAAAATAACACCGATGATTTTCCTGAGCTCCCCCTCCCCCTCGCCAGTAAGGCTTCAAAACCCACCCAGATCTGCAGAATTTAAGAGTAGAGAAGAACTAAACCAAACCATTATTGGCATGTTATGTAGCTTCCAGTGCAAATACTCCCCCAAACACTTATATGAAAGCTATTCTAACGTTATCCCCCTCATAAGGGCTGGAGTAGATAGATGATCTTGAAAGAATAAGAATTATTTTTGCTAGCTTAAACGGTCTCCCCATCGATTAATTTTAGTTTTAAGGGCCCGCTATGCTGTCTTAACTTTCCCGCGTTTTGTCAAACGCAGCTTTCATCGTTTCAAGGCCGGTGCTCTTCGGAGCACTGTTAGATCCCCCCCCCCCCCTCCCTTTTCCCGAGGACATTTGGTTCCTCGTATTCCAAATTATGCGACTCGACAGACCTCGATTGCGACTCGTCGCGATCGGGATCCTAGAGCACAGCCCGTTTCTCATTGAAACCTCTTCACATTAAAAAACATTAATTAATACTCCCCAGCCGACCCTTAGAATTGGAGGTAAAAGGCAGCCTTGGCGGACCTAGGAACTCCGTTAAGTGGTTTGTCCTTGAAACCTCAAAACTGGTTAACTGTACAAAAATTGCACCATATTTTTTCTGAACCATTGTCTATTTTCTTAAATAAACACTGGCTTAATTTTGCAATAAATTCAAATTTAAATATTAACTGCTATGTTAGATTTTCTTTTTCTTTCTTATTTTTTTCAACGTATTTAATATTTAAAATAAAAATAATATCCAGGAATTCATTATTTGGGCTCAGATAGCCAAAATATTTATTTTTTTAGTTGACTATATGGGCAAAATTTTGTTTAATTTAACTAATACCTCACTATAGTGCTTAGAAGTAATAGTGTGCCGACTGAGGTGAAAAACAGGTTCCCTAAATACCTCCTCCGCCAAATACATTATAAGTAACCAACGTGAGCACTGATTTTATCCTTTGAACTGGAATTATCTTAAAAAACTAAAAGAGTTAACAAAAGTTGTACACGATTTTTCAATTAAGTTCTCACCAGATATCGAGGTTTAAGTACTTTGAAAAAGGATCCTAAACCTCCTTCTAACAAAACGTAACATTCGTGGTCATAATCAATTTATTTTGACTACGACTAAAACTTGCCACGTTTGATTTAAAGGAGATTCAGGATCTTTCGGCAGGGTACCTAGACTTGAAAGTACAGCTCCGTTTTTTGGAAACTCGGCTTAAACCATTTTTACATTTTATAAAATTTTACATAAATATATACGCATACAATATCACATTCAACTAAGTAAAAGCTATCCAAATAACAATTATTCGCATTTTATAAAAATACAGAAAATATTTTTTAACTAATTATACCACTACTTCTTAAAATTTAGTCTAATCCGGCAATAATAACACAGCACTAATTTCGTATGATGAACACATGTATACTTATATGAACACGTGTATACTTATGAACACGTGTATACTTATAATGAACACGTATGTAGGATGGTGATAACTAAAAGTATTTCAATTTTAATAAAAATAAATTACATACCCTGTAACGCAACCAGTTTTCTTTTATGAATCCATTTTGAGCATATGGGAGGAATAATGCATAGAGGAATAATGCAAAGCATATGGGAGGATTAATGCCCGATTCATTTTTGCAATGCTGTGATTCGGCTTGCCTATATTTGTGCGTATGTGCGTGTTTATAAGAGCATGTCTTGAGCATCTAACTGACTCAAAATTGACCTTTTGTTCTTAAAAGGATGAACACCAATGAGATAATCTTAGCCACTATGATACGGTTGACCTTAATTTATTGCAAAATCTCTTAAAGAATGAAATAGTTATATTCCGTAAATTTCGCTGTAGAAATCAACCATCTTGTTTGAATGCATAATTATAGTAAAGATTTGTAAATTATTTGCATATTACTAATCATTACCAGCAAGCTTGCAACCATTATGGTAGCTCATCATCTAGAGGTGTTAAATTTTAGCTATTGACGGGTGATAGCCTCAACAACATATTATTTTTTTAAATACTTTCAACATATTTTTAATGGTAGATAAATATACCATAATTTGTGTTATAATTAAACAGAATACTATCTTTTGCACAAAGTACTACCTTTTTTACTATATGTTATTGGCCGGCCATCCAAATTGCAACTCTAAGTCCACGGACGAGTCGGATGGTCTGGGCTTTCGACTATATGTTATTGGAAGAAATTTATAAACCCAGCTTGATAATTTCACGAGCAAAGCGTATGGGGGGATTAATGCCCGATTCATGTTTGCAATGCTGTGATTCTGCTTGCCTACATTTGTGCTTATGTGCGTGTCTAGAGCATCTAACTGACTCAAAATTGACTCTTTGTTCTTAAAAGGATGAACACCAATGATATAATCTTAGCCACCGTGATACGGTTGGACTTAATCTATTGCAAAATTTCTTAAAGAATTTCTTAAAGCTATATCCCGTAATTTTCGTTATGGAAATCAACCATCTTGCTTGAATGTATAATTATAGTAAAGATTTGTAAATTGTTTGCATATTAGTAATGATTTCTTTTTTTCATAATAATTATTTACAATAGCGTCTACAACGTCTGTATATATTACTATTTGCCTACAAACTCCCATCATTTAGGGTAGCTCACTTATCTAGAGCACACTTGGTTCGTAGGCATATGTAGATTGAACAAAATATTATTCTTTAAACGAATTTATACATCTTTTTTAATGGTAGATAAATAAAACATACAACGTCTGTATATATTACTCTTTGCCTGCAAGCTCCCACAGATTAATATATACAGATGTTCACTGCTACCCCAGCGCCCTCAAGCGCCGACCAAAGTTAAATAAAATATCAAGATTGGCACGCTTGGCGATGGTCTGTGACGGTTTTCGCCAAGACGTTCTGCTAATATAACCCTATTTGGCACTAAACAAAACATTAGGAATAACTTTATTCTATCATCGATCACATGTTTATACGTATAAAGCAATTCTCTTCTATTTCGTATTTTATAATCAATTATTTTGTGTTTTATGGATTACTAAAATAAGAGGGATTACGTTTACAAGGTATGTAATTCATTTTTACTTAAATGAAAATATTATTTGCTTTGCATCCCATATTTCATGCGAGTGTTCATCATAAGAAAATGGTGCAGTATTATCAAGAAGCAGTGGCATTATTAGTTAAAAAACCTTTTCCACATTTATATAAAATGTATAAAAATTGATATTGATATTGAAATTCGATACCTTTCATAATGCATTTATGCAAATTTGTTATTTATTATAAGAATATAAGTACATTTAACAAAAAATTATAGTAACAGCATCCCAGAATAAATTAAGAACTCAGCAATTTAACAACACGCTAGTATACTTTTAATCTGAAAATATTATATAATATTTCAGTCTTTTGGGTATGTTAGCTTGTAATTTTTGGTATATAATGATTTACAGTGATGCAATGCGTCACTTTTTTATTTAGTTTATGATTACATGAATTAAATATATATCTATGTTTATTTATTTAAATTTACACATATTACAGATAAAAGTATTTTTAAATACTGATCATGTTTATAGTTTAAAAACTTATAAAAGTACAATTCCGTATTTTTTTTTTTTTTTTTTGCCGCAGTAACATAAAATCGAAAATTGAGCGATAGTCGCCGAATCTAACATTCGAGTTGTTTATATGTCATAGCTGCGATGGTTTGCTCCGCCAACGCTAGTGTCTTTGCGAAATTCTATGTTAACAATGTTGCCATGGGTTCCTATGGGGGTGAACCTTTTGAATATAGTATTATGTGGGCGTGGCGCACATTATGTCTGTATTTTCAGATTCCTGACCGAACATTAGAAAAGCAGCATAAGTTAATGTAATACATTGGATTAATTTAGATGAATGATACCCAAAAAGTGAATCATTGGTTGTTGTTGAATCTAAGCAAGATTTTAATAAAATTAATACTCCTGTTTAGTGTCTGAAGTAGGCGTGGTTTAATGTCTGTTACTTGTGCAGTTTCTCTGATCATGTTTTAAAAGTTCTTCAACTCAAAGTACCAGATACAAGAAATAATGAAGGATCAAAAGTCGTGAAATCCGCAAATAATTCCTTTACGTTTTGGCTGGATTTATCAGGGCCTTGAAGTAAGAGTGGCTTGTAATTCCTTTGCGTAGGAGGAGTAATATAAAAAGTCTCAGTTTACTGTTAAGCCTTTCCAAAGAACTGAATCATTTTTATTCTGAAGTACAAATGCAAGATCAGTTCCTACACTGACTTTTGGAAAATATATTATGTGAATTCGTGATAAAGTCTGATATCCTGTAATCATGAACAAGAGACGAATAACGGGATGTCGTACAAGAGTCTCTAGTTTGTGGGTTTATCGCCAAGTTATTGTACATTTTCATAATCCTTATACATTTTTATCTTTTTTGTATATTCCTTAGAAACAGTTATAATTTTTGAGTAAATTATAGTTATACATTATACGTAACAAACGTGAACACTGATTTTATACTTTGAACTGGAATTATCTTAAAAAACTAATGGAGTTAACAAAAATAGTAACGATTTTTCTTTTAAATTCTCGCCAGATTTCTAGGTTTGAGTACTCTGATGAAGGATCCTAAACCTTCTTCTAGCGAAACGTAACTTTTTAAGTCATAATCAATTTGTTTTGACTACGACTAAAACTTGCCACGTGTGATTTAAAGTAGATTTAAGATCTTTCGGTAGAGTACCTAGACTTGAAAGTACAGCTCCGGTTCTTCGGAAACTCGGCTCAAACCATTTTGAGATTTCATAAACTTTTCGGAAGAATTTTTTCCTTCTGAACACTTGGCCAAGGACCCGATTAAATCAACAAGATAAGGGAAGCACAACCCATTTTATGTTCTTTACTGCATAGCCCAGAGAGTGCTTTCAAAATTAATTTCTCATACACTCATCAGTGCTTGGAAACACCTATTGGCTGACTAAACGTTCTCACCAAGCAATTGTTTTCTAAACTGGTTAACTGGGAATTTCGACTGATTTGATAGTTTGGTCGGTGTACTTGGACGAGGAAGGACGTTTTTACGGAGCTCCTCACCACGTGGTCTTCTGAGTGTGTATTTTTGTGAGTTTGCACTTGTTTTTTCTGTGCGATGGCACAGCCTCAGTGAAAGCGAGATGTAATGAAGTTGCACGAGTTTAAGAAAATGTTTGGCCAGGATAAAAGTCTTGCAGAGTATAATAAATACTGCAAAAATATGTGGGGAAAGCCTGTTGTCACGTACACGTGCTGTCACGTACGAAGATGAAGTCATGGACGACGATAGGACATGGATTATGGAACTGTACTGCGATGAACTGCAAGATTTATATGAAAATCTACCGAGTGACTTTGACGCTGAGCTTAGGGCTCTGGTGCGTGCTAGAATGGCACACATGGAAAACAGCAGGTCCCGCAGCATGGATACTTCATCTCCACAAAATGATGAGCCCCCCGTGAGTTCTTCTCACGGGAGTATTTCCTTTCCTGTTACTTCTAACCCCATTCTTGCCAATCAGCCAGCTACTAGTACAGCCACACAAGTGGTGAATTCTACTGATTTTAATCCCAGCAATTCCAATAATTCTGCTCCCTTCAGCTTTAATGCTAAACAAAATTTTAATTTTAATGCTAAGAAACATCCCCTTACTGACAGTGAAGGATTTCAAGTAGTCCAAAAACGCTATTCAGTCCGCCCAAAGACAAATGACCCCCCTCTCCCCCCCCCCCCTCGTTAGCACGATCGAGCAAGTGCTCGATCCTGAAGTTCCGACGCCTGACACCCAAAACGTTGATGTCGCTCCCATAAAAGAGAGGCCCCTTCCCCCCTTCTTTATCGTTCCGGCTGCCAACTGGCATAATTTCTTAGGACAGCTAAAATTGATAGCCCCTTCCCTCCAGGGAAACCTGAGCGGAAGTTTTGAAAAAATTCAGGTTAAAATCCGTGAAGAATACATGGAGATTCAAAGTAAACTAAATGATGATAAAACCCATTACCCCATCTTACCCCCATCCCATTACCCCCATCTTTTCTCCTGAATGAGGAAAAACCCTTAAAAGTAGTGATTAGAGGGCTCCCTGTCCCTACGGACATAGCCTCCATACAAAATGAGCTTATTGTAAATAAAATTAAGGTAAACAGCATCACACAACTCTATAAAGGACCGAAAACTAATAAAATTCTCATGCCCCTTTTTTATGTCCAGTGCCCTAAGACCCCTGAAAATATAGAGATATATAAAATTAAAATCATGTTAGGTATGGAGATCAAAATTGAAAGATATACAGGTAATGCCCAGGCTAGCCAATGTTTCTCTTGCCAAAATTTCCACCATTCTTCTAATCAATGTTATCTCCCCCCAAAATGTGTAAAATGCGCAGGCCCCCTAAATCATATGAGTGTTTAAAAGCAAAATCTACCCCTGCACGTGCGCCAACTGTGGTGGCGCCCACGCGGCCAGTTACCGCGGCTGCCCAATATTTCCGAAACCCAAGCCTAGGCTACCCGTTAATCTAAATAATAATAGTAACTTCACCTTTAGGTGTGTCTACAAAAATAACTCATTTGCTAGTCTGTTTAAAAATAACACCGATGATTTTCCTGAGCTCCCCCTCCCCCTCGCCAGTAAGGCTTCAAAACCCACCCAGATCTGCAGAATTTAAGAGTAGAGAAGAACTAAACCAAACCATTATTGGCATGTTATGTAGCTTCCAGTGCAAATACTCCCCCAAACACTTATATGAAAGCTATTCTAAAGTTATCCCCCTCATAAGGGCTGCAGTAGATAGATGATCTTGAAAGAATAAGAATTATTTTTGCTAGCTTAAACGGTCTCCCCATCGATTAATTTTAGTTTTAAGGGCCCGCTATGCTGTCTTAACTTTCCCGCGTTTTGTCAAACGCAGCTTTCATCGTTTCAAGGCCGGTGCTCTTCGGAGCACTGTTAGATGCCTCGCCCCCCCCCCCCCTCTCTTTTCCCGAGGATATTTGGTTCCTCGTATTCCAAATTATGCGACTCGACAAACTTCGATCGGGATCCTTGAGCACAGCCCGTTTCTCATTGAAACCTCTTTACATTAAAAAACATTAATTAATACTCCCCAGCCGACTCTTAGAATTGGAGGTAAAAGGCAGCCTTGGCTGACCTAGGAACTCCGTTAAGTGGTTTGTCCTTGAAACCTCAAAACTTGTTAACTGTACAAAAATTGCACCATATTTTTTCTGAATCATTGTCTATTTTCTTACCTAAACACTGGCTTAATTTTGTAATAAATTCAAATTTAAATATTAACTGCTATGTTAGATTTTCTTTTTCTTTCTTATTTTTTTCAACGTATTTAATATTTAAAATAAAAATAATATTTAGAAATTTATTATTTGGGCTCAGATATCCAAAATATTTATTTTTTTACTTGTCTATACGGGCACGATTTTATTTAATTTAACTAATACCTCTCTATAGTTCTTAGAAGTAATAGTGTGCCGACTGAGGCGAAAAACAGGTTCCCTAAATACCGCCTCCACCAAACGGCGTTGGTCTCGAATAAGAGATCATAAACGGAGGAGTTAACATTGAAACTAATAGGAATTTAATGCAAATGAAATGACCGACATCTTTGGAAATAATTGAAGAATTTGTCTGAAATTTAGTGCAAATATTGCAAGTGGTATACACAAAAAGTCATTTGATTTTTAGAGAGATTGAGCTATTTTTTTTAAATTTTTTAACTTTATATGTGGTCGTTAAAACATTTGAGGTCCAAAATAATCAAGTTCATTCATCATAGTAACGTGAAATTCTCTTGCGGGACATTTCAGTTCTTTCGAGTTTAAATCTTATCGGGCTAGCCCGTCCTCGGCCCGTCATAGGACCTTACTTGTTTTTAGTGAATAACTCGAAAATCAGAGAAAGTAGGAAATATAAATTTAATATATCGTTTTCGTTTGGGATATATTTTAATTCTTTCAATTTTTAATATTTTCAGGCTATCCCGTCTTGGAACCGACGTAGAAATGCACTGGTTTTTCGGGAGTAACTCGAAAATCGAAGCAGCTAAAAGAATCAAAATTTAGTATATCATTTTCTTTTGGGGTATAGTTTAATACTTTCTAATTTGACACGGATCGGGGTAGCCCGTCCTGGGCCCGACATATTAATGCACTCGTTTTTTAAATTACTCAAGCAGAGCAGCTAAAATATTTTATATATCATTGTTTTAGGAGTATATTTTAATTCTTTAGATTTTGAACCTTATTGGGCTAGCCCGTCTCAAGCCTGTCTTAGGAATGCACTCGTGTCGGGGAAATATTTTGAAAAATTAGAAGCTGGAGATTCCAAGTTCAGCATGTCGTTGTCTTTTGAGGTATATTTGAACTCTTTGGATGTAAAATCTTATCGAGGTAGCCCGGCCTGGGTCCGCCTCAGGAATGAACTCGCTTTCCAGAATAATCCGAAAACCAGCACTGCTAGAAAGTCTTAATTTGTTATATATAATTGTCCTTTGGGGTATATTTTAAGTCTTTGGATTTTAAATCTTATTGGGCTAACCCGTCTTGGGCCAGTCATAATGTATTCAGTTTTTGAAAATGACCCAATAACCACATCGAAGTATTTGGGAATTCCTAGTTTCGAATGTCGTTGTGCTTTGTGGTATATTTTAACTCTGTAGATGAATCCTTATCGAGCTAGCCCGTCCAAGGCCCGAAATAAAAATGCGTTCGTTTTTTGAGAATATCTCGAAAACGGAAACAGCTAGAAAACCTAAATTTAGTATATCAGTATATCATTTTCTTTTAGAGTATATTTTAATTCTTCAGATTTTGAATCTTTTCGGTGTAGCCTGTTTTGGTCTCGCCTTAGGAATGCACTCTTTTCCTGAAAAATAACTCGAGAATCGGAGTAGCAAAAATTTTCAATTTTGGTATTTTGCTGTATATTTTGACTGTTTGGAAATTGAACCTTATCGGGCTAGCCCGTATTAAACCCGCCTTTGGAGTTTTCTCGATTTTTAGAAATTTCTCGAGAACCGGAGTTGATAGAAATTTCAAGTTTTGCTGTTCGTTCTCATTTGCTGTAGATTATAACTATTTGGTTATAACTATTATAACTATTATAACTATTATAAAACCTTAACGGGCTAGCCCGATCTGTTCTTGAAAACCGTGCAACTAGAATGTCTAAATTTAGTATATTATTCTCTTTTGGGATATATTTTAATTCTTTGGATTTTAAACTGTATTTGATTACCCCGTCTTTGCTCAGCCTTAGGAATGCATTCGTTTTTAGAAAATAACTCGAAAATCGGAGAAAAAGAACATTGTACATGTGACGATCCTTAGTAAAAACAGATTCGATCTCAGATGACCAATGTGCTAATGAGGTACTTCCTATTGTATCTAGATGCCACCCTGAGGGCAGTACAAAATGCTCTTTCCTGGTGTTCTACCCATTTCCAGAGCCCCCGATGATTTTCGGATCTTTTGAGCATTGTTCGTGTAAGAGATGTGGCAATTTGCGGAAACTTATGTAAAGGAGACGCGCCTGTCTAAATAAAATAGCGGTCGATTACATGTCCACTCTCAATCAAAATTCTTATCAGCGCTATCTTTCACCTTATAAAGAGACAGCACTTGTAGGCAGCCCCCATCTTGCTCTAATGTTCAGGCGGCAATGGTGTTTTATGTTTTTCTTCCAAATTCACAGTGCCACCCACAGGCATTTTTCTGAGTGGTCGACATATGATATAAACCAGAATATCTGCTGGACATTCTCATACATTCTTTTTTAAGTTTACATGGTAATATGTATCAAAATGCAAAATAAAAGTTTGGTTTTAAAGCATTCGTTCAAGTTATTTATATAATGCTTTTAAAAATTATTGAAAATTTTCAATTTCAAGTAAGCCATATCAATACGTGCAGTCCAGATTTCTGCTAAAGAAATAAAACTATGATATATTCGTAAAAAGCAGAATAAAACTTAAATACTAATATCGACCGGTTTCGAAGGCAAAAAACCTTTTTCGTCAGATCACACAAAACCGCTACCTTCACACCCAGTGCACTGACCCAGTATCCGTGGACAAATTTCGCACTTCTTAGCTCATTTGCAAATAAATGTAACTATGTATCTAGGAAAAAAGGGGGTCGGCGATCGAATGGAACTTATAGTACAAAATTCATTTTTTTAAATATGGACAATTTTGAGAACTAATGTAATTGTTCGGCAAATGAGGTTTCTTACCCCACATCCCATCTCCTATGCCTACACCACTAATTACGAATAAACATCTGCATTTGTAACAAATAAACTTGTTATCTCCCACAAATTTTAGAACCTGTTGAATTCTGGACAAATATATTATGTGGCCGCGGATAAAATTTAAGGATTAGCACATCTATGAACTTATTCACCCCTAGACATTACCTGAAAAACCTTCGCTTTGACTTGAGTATGCCAACATCCAAAAATTAATTTGTTAATTTCCAAAAATAAAATTAATAAATTGGCTATTTACTGCAACATTTGTTATAACTACAATTTATATAACTGTAGTATAAAATGTATTTTCCATTTAAGGAGATGGGAAATATGCATGAAACCGAACAGAGTAGTTAGAAATTACAAGTTTTACATGTCATTGTCTTTTCCAGTAGGCAGCCCCATTAAGTTCAAAACCCAGAAAAATAAAATATTCCCCAAAACACAATGATATACAAAATTCAGATATTATAGATACTCCGGTGTATGAGTATTTAAGAGAAGAAAAAAAACAGTGCATTTCCATGTCGGACCCAAGACGGGCTGCCCCGATAAGGTTTTAAATCCAAAGACTTAAAATATACCGCAAATGACAACGACATGCTAAACCTGGAATTTTTAGGTACTCTGGTTTTAGATTTATTCCTTAATAACGAGTGAATTCCTAAGGCGTGTCAGCCTGATACAGGTTCAAAATCTAAAGATTTAAAATTTATTCCAAAAGACGATAATATGCAAAATTTAGAAATTATAGACAATTTGGTCTTTTAGTTATTCTGAAAAGACAAGTACATTCTCATGTCGGGCTGCCCGATAAAGTTTTAAATCCAAAAAGTTAATATATACCGCAAATGACAACGACAAACGACATGCTAAATCTGGAAATTTTAGATACTCCGGTTCCCGAGTTATTTCTGAATAACGAGTGAATTTTTAAGGCGGGTCTAAGACGGGGCTAGCAAGATACGGTTCAAAATATAAATAATTATAATATACCCCAAAAGACAAAGATATATCTAATATTCTAGCTATATGCTTTTTGAGTTATTTAAAAAAATAGTACATTAATATGTTGGGCCTAGGTCGGGCTATCCCGATAATAATCCAAAGAGTTAAAATGTACCGCAAAACATAATTACATGCTGAAGTAGGAAATTTTCGCTAGTCCGGTTTTAGAGTTTCTCCCCCAAAACGAAAGGATTCCTAAAGGAGGCCCAAGACGGCCTAACCCGATACGGTTCAAATTCGAATATATTAAATTCAACCCGAAAAGGAATTAATATACTAAATTTGGATTTTCTATTTGCTCTGGTTATCGGGTTATTCTAAAAAAATGAGTATATTCCAATGGCAGGCCCAGGGCGGGCTAGCTGAATGAAGTTCAAAGTCGAAAAAATGAAATATACCACGAATGACTATAATATGCTAAACTTGGAATTTTTAGCTACTCCGGTTCTCCAGTTATTCATCAAACACGATCGCATTCCTAAGGCGGACTCAAGACGGGCTAGCCCGATGAGGTTCAAATTATAAATTATGATAAACCCCAAAAGAAATTTATATACTTAATTTAGATTTTTTAGCTGCTCCGATTTAAGAGTTATTCTCGAGAAACGAGTACATTAGCACTATTTCGGGCCCAAGATGGGCGAGCCCGATAAGGTTCAAAATCCAAAGAAATAAAATATACCCTAAAAGACAATGATATACTAAATTTAGATATTCTAGCTACAATTTTGGAGTTATTCTTGAAAAACGAGTACATTCATTTTGTTTGGACCGGGACCGGCTAGCCCGATCAGGTTTTATATCCAATGAGCTAAGACATACCACAAATAACAACGACATTCTAAACTTGAAACTCTTAGATACTCCGGTTTTAGAGATCCGGTCTTAGATACTCCTTAGATACTACTAAATATATATTTTCCCCGATTTTCCAGAAATTCTAAAAAAACTGGTTCATTCCTATGTCGGGCCCAGGACGGGCTATCCCGATGAAGTTCAAATCCGAAGAAACTTAAATAGACCCCAAAAGCCAATAACATGTTAAATTTGGAATTTTTAGCTACTTTGGTTCTCGAGTTATTCTTCAGAAACGAATGCATTCTTCAGCGGATCAAATACGGGCTGCCCGATGAGGTTCTAAATTAAAATACATCCAAAAGGAAATGATATCCAAAATTTACATTTTTTTTTGCTACTGCGATTGATCGGGTTATTCTTGAAAAGGGAGTAAATTTCTATGGCGGCCCAAGACGGGCTAGCCCAATAAGGTTCGAAATGCGATGAAATGCAATATACCCCAAAGGACAATGATATATAAAATTTAGATATTTAAGTTGCTCCAAATTTTTAGTTATTCTCAAAAAACGATATATTCCTTTTGTTGGACTCAGGACCGGCTAGCCCGATAAGAATTTTAATCTGAAGAGTTAAAATATACAGCAAATGACAAGGATATGCTAAACTTCGAATATTTAGATACACCTGTTCTCGAGTTGTACCGCAAAAACGGGTGAGTTTCTAAGGCGGGCCTAAGACGGGCCAACCCTGTACGGTTCAAAATTGAAAGAATTAAACTATATCCCAAAAGAAAACGATATATTGAATTTAAAATTTTGAAAATTCGAGTGTATCCCTAGATCAATCTTTCTGAAAATCAAATGACTTTTTATGTATACCACTTACAATAATCACACCAAATTTCACACAAATTCTTCAGTTATTTCGAAAGATATCGGTCATCTCATTTGCAATAAATTCCCATTAGTTTCAAAGTTAACTCCTCTGCTTTTAATCTCTTACTCGAGTCCAACGCCGTTTGGCGGAGACTGATTTTCGGGAACAACTCCTAGCATTGGGAGGTATAGGCCACAGATTAGTACATAGTATTCTGTGGTATAGGCCACAGACTAATATTATACAGACCTGCCACTCTCGATAGTTTCGTTATCGCGGCGGCCATTAGAGATAGACCAAAACGAGTGTTGGCGCGCTGTTGGCGATGGTCTGGTTTGGTCTGAGCGCTTGGCGATGGTCTGGTTTGAGTCCAAGACGATTTTCAATGTTATAAACCAATTTCGCTCGACGAAAACTTAAAACAACAGACTAGCGTGGTTTGAGTAACGTGAAAGAGGATTATTTGTTAATTGTTCAGATCATTTCATAGAAATGGATTGATAAAAGAAAACTGGTTGCGTTACAGGGTATGCAATTTATTTTTATTAAAATTAAAATAATTTTAGTTATCACCATCCTATATACGTGTTCATTATAAGTATACACGTGTTCATTTTAAGTATACATGTGTTCATCATACGAAATTAGTGCTGTGTTATTACTGCCGGATTAGACTAAATTTTAAGAGGTAGTGGTATAATTAGTTAAAAAATATTTTCCGTATTTTTATAAAATGTGAAATAATTGATATTTGGATAGCTTTTTCTTAGTTGAATGTGGTATTGTATGTGTATATATTTATGTAAAATTTTTATTAAGTGCCTTATGGTGGAAAATTTACCCCTCCCCCTTCGGGTAATTAATGATTGAGTTCCACAACTTTGATAGTGCATTTATGTAAGTTTTATATTTACGATATGAATATTTTCATATTTGAAAAAAAATGTCTATTATCAGTATTACAGAACAAATTAAGGATCAAGTAATTAACGATCAACACGCTAGTATACTTTTTAGACTGAAAATATTATATAATATTTCAGTCTTTTGAGTATGTTAGCTTGTAATTTTTTGTGCATTATATTTTATGGTGAGACAATGCAATGTGTCTATTTTTTAATCTATTTTATGATTATTTGAATTAAATATATAACTATGTTTATTTAAATTTAGTTAAACAAATGAATATATTTATGTTGCAGATTAATGTATTTTTAAATCCTGATCATTTCTCTAGTTTCGAAAATTATAAAAGTACAGTCCTCAACATTTTGTTCCCCTCCCGTTTTAAAAAAAAAATCTCCAAGCGAGCGATAACGCGCCAAATCTGGCAGACGCATCGTAGTTCAGTTGGTCCAACTCACGAGCTCTAGTGTCTATGCGACATCCCATGTTAAAAATGTCGCCATAGAGTCCTATGGGAGTGAACCTTCTGAATATAGTATTCTGTGGTATAGGCGGTCGGCCCACTATTACTTCTAGTCACTACAGCGAAAGCCAACCCGCCAACTTTGATATTCGATGGGAATTTGAATGACGACGGAGGGCGTGGCGATAGTGACTATGACATCTGGCTATATTAGTCTGCGCTTACCAGCAAGCTTGCATCCTTTATGGCACAGAATACTATATTCAGAAGGTTCACTCCCATAGGACCCTATGGCAACATTTTTAACATGGGATGTCGCATAGACACTAGAGCTCGTGAGTTGGGCCAACTGAACTACGATGCGTCTGCCCGATTTGGCGCGTTATCGCTTGCTTGGCGATTTTTTCTTTAAACGGGAGGGGAACAAAATGTTGAGGACTGTACTTTTATAATTTTTGATACTATAGAAATGATCAGGATTTAAAATACATTAATCTGCAACATAAATATATTCATTAGTTTAAGTAAATTTAAATAAACATAGTTATATATTTAATTCAAATAATCATAAAATAGATTAAAAAATAGACACATTGCATTGTCTCACTATAAAGCATAATGGACAAAAAATTACAAGCTAACATACTTAAAAGACTGTAATGTTATATTATATTTTCAGTTTAAAAAGTATACTAGCGTGTTGATCGTTAATTATTTGATCCTTAATTTGTTCTGGGATACTGATAATATACTTTTTTTTTAAATATAAAAATATTCATATAGTAAATATATAACTTACATAAGTGCACAATCGAAGTTGTGGAACTCAATCATTAATTACCCGAGGGGGGGGGGAGTTTTCCACCATAAAGCACTTAATAATAATTTTACATAAATATATACATATACAATATCACATTCAACTAAGAAAAAGCTATCCAAATATCAATTATTCACATTTTATAAAAATACAGAAAATATTTTTTAACTAATTATACCACTACTTCTTAAAATTTAGTCTAATCCGGCAGTAATAACACAGCACTAATTTCGTATGATGAACACATGTATACTTATATGAACACGTGTATACTTATAATGAACACGTATGTAGGATGGTGATAACTAAAATTATTTCAATTTTAATAAAAATAAATTACATACCCTGTAACGCAACCAGTTTTCTTTTATGAATCCATTTCTATGAAATGATCTAAACACTTAACAAATAATCCTTTTTCACGTTACTCAAACCACGCTAGTCTGTTGTTCTAAGTTTTCGTCGAGCAAAATAGGGTTATAACATTGAAAATCGTCTTGGACTCAAACCAGACCATCGCCAAGCGACCACACCAAACCAGACCATCGCCAAGAGCGCGCCAACCCTCGTTTTGGTCTATCTCTAATGGCCGCCGCGAAAACGAATCTATCGAGAGTGGCAGGCCTGTACACTAGTCTGTGACTTATGGTGACTTATCATCTAGAAGTATTAAATTTTAGCTATTAATGGGTTATAGCCTCAACAACATATTATTTTTTTAAATACTTTCAACATCTTTTTTAATGGTTGAAAAATATACCATAATTTGTGTTATAATTAAACAGAATACTACCTTTTGCACAAAGTACTACCTTTTTTACTATATGTTATTGCAAGAAATTTATAAACCCAGCTTGATAATTTCACAAGCAAAGCGTATGGGGGATTAATGCCCGATTTATGTTTGCAATGCAGTGATTCTGCTTGCCTACATGTGTGCGTGTCTAGAGCATCTAACTGACTCAAAATTGACTCTCTGTTCTTAAAAGGATGAACACCAATGATATAATCTTAGCCACGGTTGGACTTAATGTACTGCAAAATCTTTTAAAGAATGAAATAGTTATATTCCGTAAATTTCGTTGTGGAAATCAACCATCTTGTTTGACTGTGTAATTATAGTGAAGATTTGTAAATTGTTTGCATATTACTAATGATTTTTTTCCATAATAATTATTTACAATAGCGTCTACAACGTCTGTATATATTACTCTTTGCCTATAAGCTCCCATCATTTAGGGTAGCTCATCTAGAGGGTTCATGACTTAATAAATGTTTGTAGATTGAACAAAATATTATTCTTTAAACAAGTTTCTACATCTTTTTTAATGGTAGATAAATATAACATACAACGTCTGTATATCTCTTGTCTACAAGCTGTCTCTTTGCCTACAAGATCCCACAGATTAATATATACAGATGTTTCACTGCTACCCCAGCGCCCTCAACCGCCAACCAAAGTTAAATAAAATATCAAGATTGGCACGCTTGGCGATGGTCTGTGACGGTTTTCGCCAAGACGTTCTGCTAATATAACCCTATTTGTCACTAAACGAAACACTTGAAATAACTTTATTCTATCATCCATCACATGTTTATACGTGTAAAGCATTTCCTTTCTATTTCGTATTTTATAATCAATTATTTTATGTTTTATGGATTATTAAATAAGAGGGATTACGTTTACAAGGTATGTAATTTATTTTTATTTAAATAAAAAGATTATTTGCTTTGCATCCCAAATTAAGCTGAGACTGAACCGACTGATAAATCTGATGCTGAAAAGATGGAGGATATCATCAACCTCATCAGAGGATTTATTAGCATGTTCAATCTAGACGACATAAAACATCTGTTGATGCAGTTCGCAGAGTTAGTACAAAAAAAGAGCGATCCTATGGTAATGGTCTTTGAGGCCCTTAAAATAATCGCGGACTTTAAAAATAACAGTGAGAATCAAACCCGTCATGGCTAGGTCCCAAAAAGAATCCTTAAAAATAATATTTTGGAATGCGAACGGCATATCTCCAAGAATAAATGAACTTAAGAATTATGTAAACGAAAATGACGTAGACGCCTTATTAATTCAGGAAACTGGAGTTAGAGAAAGTAAAAAGCTAAACATAGCCAACTACTCTGAATATCATAATCTTAGCTCAAATACTAATGCTAGAACGCCTCATGGAGGAACAGCAATATACATTAAAAGAAGTATTCCCCACGAGGAACTAAAAAGCATAAATCTTCAAAGTATAGAAAATACTAGTATAAAAATGTAAATTAATAATACTAGCCCGTTTATCCTAACCTCAACATATGCCAAAAATATGAGTAGAGTAGACGTAGCTGCGCAACTGGAACTGCTTTTCTCGCGATATCCAAACACGATACTCGCAGGCGACTTCAACGCACACCACCGAGCGTGGGGCTGTAGGAGAGCCAATTCACGCGGTACACAGATACACAGACTGCTGAACACGACAAACACTAACATTATTGTACCGTCGACACCAACCTGCTTCTCAGGCGCCAACGGCTCATTTATAGACTTTGTCCTAACGCGAAACATAGATTACGCTCACACTGTTAGTACCTTGGATGAATTCGACTCGGATCATCTGCCGGTACTGGTGACATTCGACCTGAACACACCTCTTCCAGCCTCTTTGGGACAAGAGAGGGTCAACTGGGAAGTATTCAAAAGAGCACTCTTCGAGCCGCACTTAGCAGTACCTAACATAATGAGCACGGCGGATATTGACTCTGCCACGCACACACTCACAACAGAAATCAAGAGAGCAATTGCCTCTGCCACAACACATCGTGAGTCTCCAAAAATGCCCACACTTTCCCACCATGTCAAACAATTAGTCAGGCAAAGAAACAGAATACGTAAGACATGGCAGGCTAACAGAGACCCCGCCCTTAAAAGGGAGCTTAACAGACTCACGTGCAAAGTCAGGGAAAAAATTGTCGCAGAAAAGCAGCAACAGTATAAAGAACTAATCGAATCCCTTAGCCCAGAAGACGTATCGCTCTGGCAATTCGCAAAAAGACTCAGGAAACCTCAAATTAAGCTCCCGCCACTAATAGATGGTGCTAAAATCGCGTACTCAGACGAGGAAAAAGCCGAGGCGCTCGCAAGCCATTATGAAAAACAATTCCAACCAAACCACGATCTAATGTGTCAGGACACCCTAAGAATGGTCAGACAAACTTTAAATAATTTCAGGAATTCCCCGGTAACGGCTGAGATTAGCCCAGCCACCCCGCAGGAGATAGTAGAAATCATTAAAAATCTCAAAAACCGTAAAAGCCCAGGGCACGACAAAATCAGAAATATTGCGGTTAAAAACCTACCCTTAAACGTAATATGTTACTTGACAATCTTAATAAATAAAATATTAAAACTAAACTATTTTCCCAAAGAATGGAAGGAAGCGATAATTATAGCAATCCATAAGCCTGGTGAGGATGCCACAATTCCAGCCAACTATAGACCAATTAGCTTGCTACCGACACTTAGTAAAATTACTGAGAAAATTATTCTTAAGAGACTGAGCACGCACCTTAGTGAGAATGACATTATCATTCCGGAGCAGTTTGGATTTCGGCCAAAGCACTCCACCACTCATCAATTGCTGAGAGTGGTAGAGTACATATCTTCTGGTCTCAATAACAAGACACCCACAGCTGCGATTTTTCTGGACATACAAAAAGCCTTTGATAAAGTATGGCACTGTGGATTAGCGTACAAATTGATCACTTTAAAAGTCCCTGACGCTATTGTCAAACTTTTAATCTCATACTTAAATAACAGACACTTTCAAGTCAGAGTAGGAGGTAACTTATCTACACCCAAGCTCATTAAAAGTAGTGTACCCCAAGGTTCTATCCTGGGCCCGACACTCTTTAACATATACCTGAACGACATCCCTAGGACTCCAAACACAGAGCTGGCACTCTATGCAGACGACAGTGCGATACTTGCAAAACACCCCTATGTCTCAGTAATGCACAGACAGCTACAACAACACTTAGACATACTCCAAACTTGGCTGGAAAAATGGCGAATAAAATTAAACCCTAATAAATGTCATTGGATTTATTTCTCAAGAAAACGTAAACCTCCGCCGCCACTGTACATAAACAACCATGCCCTAAAAGCGGAAAAATCTACTAAATACCTAGGTGTAACGATAGATTCCCACCTAACCTGGAAACAGCACGTAACGAACTTAATCAAAAAAGCGTATATGGCCACAGGAGCCTTATACCCAATGATAGGAAACGGAAATCTAAGTTATCAAAATAAACTCCTAATTTATAAATCGGTCATCCGCCCGGGAATGCTGTATGCAGCACCCGTATGGGGATATGCCTGTAAAACTACAATAGACCTCCTAGAGACAAAACAAAACAAAATCCTACGGATTATCAGGAAAGCTCCCAGGTACTTAAGAAACTCGGTAATTAGGAATGACTTCAAAATAAAAACTGTTAGAGCCCAAATTAAAAAGCTAGCGCTTAAATTTTACAGAAATTTGCCATCCGTTCCAAACGAACTGTTATTCAATCTGCATGACTATGATCATCGCAAGGCCAAATCTCGTAAGAGACCCCGCGCTGTTCTAAACATCGATAATCCGAATTCAATGATCCCACCTCAAACATCTGATTTTAAAATAAAACTCGCGACTATTATTTTATAAAAAAAAAAAAAAAAAATATTTTAAACACTAAACTGCCAAAACGCTAGGTAACCCTTAGATCTGCATCAACCCCCCAAACTGCTTAAACTCTAAATGTGCAACAAACTGCCACACTAGGAGCTAGGATAAATAATAAAAAGTAGTAAATAAAAACCTCGAACCTCCAATTAGGGTCACTGAATTAATGTCACAGTTTGACGATAAGAACCACATATTGAAACTGGAGATTAAAGGCGCTTCGCGCCTGGTGCTCTGTCTTGTACGACACTACGTGATTGACATCCCAAATTTCATGCGAGTGTTCATCATAAGAAAATGGTGCAGTATTATCAAGAAGCTGTGGCATTATTAGTTAAAAAACCTTTTCCACATTTATATAAAATGTATAAAAATTGATATTGATATTGAAATTCGATACCATTGATAATGCAGTTATGTAAATTTGTTATTTATTATAAGAATATAAGTGCATTTAAAAAAAATTATAGTAACAACATCCTAGAATAAATTGAGAACTCAGCAATTTAACAACACGCTAGTATACTTTTTAGGCTGAAAATATTATATAATATTTCAGTCTTTTGGGTATGTTAGCTTGTAATTTTTGGTGCATAATGATTTACAGTGATGTAATGCGTCAATTTTTTATTCAATTTATGATTACATGAATTAAATATATATCTATGTTTATTTATTTAAATTTACACATATTATAGAAAAAGGATTTTTAAATGCTTATCATGTTTATAGTTTAAAAAAATTATAAAATTACGGTTCCGTAATTATTTTTTTCTTTTGGCTGCATTAACATAAAATCACCAATTGAGCGATAGTCACTAAATCTAGCAGTCGAGCTCTTTTTACGTCATAGCTGCCACAGAATACTATATTCAGAAGGTTCACTCCCTTAGGAACCTATGGCAACATCGTTAACATAGGATTTCGCATAGAAACTAGCGTTCGATGAGCCAACCATCCTCGACTGCTAGATTTGGCGACTATCGCTCAATTGGCGATTTTATGTTAATGCGGCCAAAAAAAAAAAAAAAAAAAATAAAATAAACTGTACTTCTATAATTTTTTAAACTATAAACATGATCAGCATTTAAAAATACTTTTATCTGTAATATGTTTAACTTTAAATAAATAAACGCAGATATATATTTAATTCATGCAATCATAAACTAAATAAAAAAATTGACGCATTGCATCACTGTAAATCATTATACACCAAAAATTACAAGCTAACACACCCAAAAGACTAAAATATTATATAATATTTTCAGCCTAAAAAGTATACTAGCGTGTAGATAGTTAAATTGCTTAGTTCTTAATTTATTCTGGGATGCTGTTATTATATATATATATATGTTTTTTTTAATACACTATACTAAACTATATTCTTATACTAAATAACAAATTTACATAAATGCATTATCAAAGGTGTCGAACTCAATTGTTAATTAGAGGGGGGGGGGATATTTTCCACATTACGTAAGTTAGTAAAAAGCATGTAAAATATATACACATCCAATATTATATTCAACTTTCTCTAGAAAAAGCTATCCAAATATCAATTTTTATACAATTTATATAAATGCGGAAAAGGTTTTTAAACTAATAATGCCATTGCTTCTTAGAATTTATAATCTAGGCGGCAGTGATAATACTGCAGCAATTTCTTATGAACACGTGCATAGGATGAAATATGGGATTGATAACACATATTTTTTTATTTAAATAAAAATAAATTACATACCTTTTAAACGTAATTCCTCTTCTTTTAGTAATCCATAAAATAGCAGCGAAAGTAACATGCGATGATAGAACAAAGCTCTAAGTGTTTCGTTTAGTGCCAAATAGGGTTATATTAGCAGAACGTCTTGGCGAAAACCGTCACAGACCATCGCCAAGCCTGCCAACCTTGAAAGTTTTCGTTGGCGGTTGAGGTCGAGTGAAATATCTGTATATGTTAATCTGTGATAGCTGCGATCATTGGCTCCTCGAACGTTAGTGTCTATACGAAATCCTATGTTAACAATGTTGCCATAAGTTCCTATGGGAGTCAACCCTCTGATTATGGTATTCTGTGCAAGCTCCCATCATTTAGGGTAGCTCACTATCTAGAGGGTTCATGGGGCCATTAGAATTCATAGATAGAACAAAATATTCTTATTTAAACAAGTTTCTACATCTTTTTTAATGGTAGATAAATATAACATATTTTGTGTTACAATTACTTAATCCTATCTTTTGCATCAAGTACTACCTTTTTATTATATGTTATTGGAAGTAATTTATACACCCAGCTTGATAATTGCACAAGAAAAGTCGGACAAGCAGGATTAATGCCCGAATCATTTTTGCAATGTTTCCAATGCTGTGATTCTGCTTGCCTACATTTGTGCCTTTGTGCGTGTCTTGAACATCTAACTGACTCAAAATTGACTTTTTGTTCTTAAAAGGGTGAACACGAATGAGATAGTCTTAGCCACCGTGAAACGGTTGGACTTAATTTATTTCAAAATCTCTTAAATAATGAAATAGTTATATTCCGTTAATTTCGTTGTGGAAATCAACCATCTTGTTTGAATGCATAATTATAACAAATATTTAAAAATGTGATAAGTGTTTGCATATTACTAATGATTTTGTTTCATAATAATTATTTCCAATAATATGCTGCTGTTCAATTCCTTTACACAATGTTACCATATTTGCATGAATATAGCTAAATTATATTTCGATAATTTTATTTAGTGTTAATATGCCTAAGCGACATATTTGCGGCAGTCGTGAAGGCAGATTTGAAATCCTTATTGCTTCTGCATAAACAAAGTATCATTTCCTCTTCACATACTTATGAGATTCTTGTTACAAAGTAAGAAATTCTTACATGAATTCCTTGTAGCTTAAGTATAGAGCATCAAGAATCAATTTCTGTTAGAAGAGAGAGACTTGGATATACATATGTTAATTACTCCGCCAAAATGAAGAAGTGTAATTCATTGGGCGTGGTAACATTATGTCTGTGTTTTCAGATTCTTGACCGAACACTGGAAGAGCGGCGTATCTGAATTTAATATATTGGATTATTTTGATGAATGAGACCTAAAAAGTGAATCATTGGTAGTCCTAGAATCTAAGCAAGATCTTTGTAATTTTATTACTCCTGTTTAGTGTCTGAAGTATCTTGGTTTAGTGTCTGGTACTTGTGCAGTTTCTATGATCATGTTTCAGAAGTTCTTCACGTCAAAGTACGAGATACAGGAAATGAAGGATTGAAAGTCCTGAATTATGCAAATGATTCCTTTACGTTTTCAAGGACTCAAGGAATCTCACTTTTTGATGCACCTAGCGCGTAGTCCGCGTAGGGCTTGCTTTAATCTCCGAGTTTAAAAATAGGTTGGGAAATCATAGGAAGGAATTTAAAGTAATAGGGATCCATTGGGATCGCAGCTGTGCAAGTTAGACAAAATTAGGACTAGGTCCCAATTAAGTATTTGGAATGTGGACAATAAAATATCTCCGAGAAATATAGGAGAATATGGAAAACGGGTGAGTTCCGTAGAACTCTGTTTTGGGCCGATGAACTACGTATTAGCCAGCCATAAGGGGCGGAGCAACAGGGAGGAGCAACGGGGAGAGGGGAGCAGGCTTGGCTAATCCAAAACGCAGACGTATAGTTCGAAACGGAAGTACATGGATCCTAAAAATAAGATAACTGGCCCTAAAAATTACCAATTAATTAGACGGGGTTTTTGATAACTCGCAAATATGATTGTAGAGTATCTAGATCCTATCTATCGCTATTTTAAATTCCCTTAATTGAGAGAGGGCAGATTTGAGGGTTCGTTGGAGAAAATCTCTCTGATGGCCGTTTCTTTTGAAACTGGATTTATCAGAACCTTGAAGTAGGCGTGGCTTGTTGTATTTCCTTTGCATTTAAGGACTGAGTATTAAAAATAGCCCCAGTTTACTGCTAAGCATTTCGAAAGAACCGGATCATTTTTATTCTGAATTATAAATGCAAGATCAATTTCTACACTGACATTTAGGAAATATTTTATGAATTCGTGATAAAGTCTGAAGCCTGTAATCCTGAACAAGAGACGCATAACGAAATGTCATGCAAGAGTCTCTAGGTTCTGGGTTCATCGCCAAGTAATTGTACATTTTCTAAATCGTTATACATTTTTATCTTTTTTGTATGTTCTTTAGAAAAAGTTATAATTTTTTATTAAATTATAGTTATACATTATAAGTAACCAACGTGAACACTGATTTTGTACTTTGAACTGGAATTATCTTAAAAAACTAATGGAATTAACAAAAGTTGTACACGATTCTTCAATTAAGTTCTGACCAGATATCTAGGTTTAAGTCCTCTGATGAAGAATCCTAAACCTCCTTCTAACAAAACGTAACTTTCGTAGTCATAATCAATTTATTTTGACTGCGACTAAAACTTGACACGTGTGATTTAAAGGAGATTTATGATCTTTCGGTAGGGTACCTGGACTTGAAATTCCAGCTCCGTTTCTTCGGAAACTCGTGTCTAACCATTTTGAGATTTCATAAACTTTTCGGGAGGATTTTTTCCTTTTGAACACTTAGCAAAGGACCTGATTAACTCAACAAGATAAGGGAAGGGTAACCTCTTTTAGATTTTCTTCTATATGGCCCAAAATGTGCTTTCAAAATTAATAAATTTATCTCTCTTACACTCATCGGTGCTTGAAAACACCTATTAGCTGACTAAACGTTCTCACCAAGCAATTGTTTCTCAACTAGTCAACTTGACAAAAATTGCAGCATACTTTTTTTTCTGAATCATTGTCTGTTTTCTTACCTAAACACTGGCTTAATTTCGTAATTAATTCAGATTTAAATATTAACTGCTATGTTAGATTTTCTTTTTCTTTCTTCTTTTTTTTTTTTTTAATTTAATATTTAAAATAAAAATAATATTTAGGAATGTATTAATTGGGCTCATATAACCAAAATATTTATTTCTTTACTTGTCAATACGGCCAAGGTTTTATTTAATTTAACTAAAACCTTACTTTTATAAAACGTGAAAATAGTGTGGGGGGGGGGATAATTCAGGGATCCCTAAATATCTTTTGAAGGAAAGCACGTGCTTCGTGTGTTTTTCCGATAATTAGATCTTGACATAGCAGAGAGATCGGTCTTTACTACGAAGTGGTGTTTCTGTGAAAAATATTTATATGGAATCCATTAATTTCCGAAGTCAAATGATGCATTTTGTTTCACTGTATGATCAGAGGAGCCGAAATACGTGCGTTGTTCTGATTTTTCATTTGGCCAACTGTGCCTATTTACAGAGGTTTGCTATACATTTCAATAATAAATAAATAAAGTTATAAGTTTCGAAAATGCAATAATAAATTATGGATGAAGAAATTTACCCCTAATAAGATCTCCTTTCATTTTCAAAGTACATAACGAAAACAAAATTACAGTAAACTCCCGATTATCCGTCAGTCGTGGGACTGGAAATATAATGGAAAATAGATGGATAAACAAAATAGATGGATAGATGGATAAACAAAAGTCAAGCGAAATATTATTTTTTAAATTAGATGTATTTACAAATATAATTTTTTATATAAAAATAACAACAGCCTACAGTAAGAAAAGATTTTGGAATATATTTAACAAGGTACATAAAAATATATAAATAAAAATAAATTTTCACAAAATTTCATATTTTTTATGGTCTTTTGGTAACTTTTCTTTTGACACTCGCCAATTCATTTATTATAAGCACTGAATAGAATTTCCCCATTAAATTTATAGTTGTCTGATTTCATAACAAAATTCAAACCGACTAAGCATCGAAGTGCTGAGGAGGATGCCTTAAAGTATGATTTTGCCCCAACATTACTAAACAACACTGTCCTATTTATCGTCCATTGCAGTTCTCGTGCTCTTTTGACATTTATAATCCCATCTATGTTTGCTTACTTGCTTGAATATCTTTAGTTTTTCTCTTTTTTTTTTCTTTTAGAATCTCTTCTCAAATCGTCTGTATTAGTTCGTCCTATTTCATACTCATTCGATAACTTAAGTAGCAGATTCCCCTTTCTTTTAGCATTTTATGTTTGTCAAACTTTCTTTTATATCAAGAGAAACCCGTTTTGCTCTCATTCCATCCAGTTAAAAATCTGGAATGGAACGAAATTTCCCACGATCTCCGTAGCTACCCAATAATGCAGATCCTAACCTATGTCTCCACCGCCGGAGCAGTTGGTGGAATCAACTCAAGAAGAAACCTAAATTTAATATATATTCAATATGTTTTTAACTATCTTGAGAAAAAAATCATCTGCTTGAAGGAATGTAGGATAAGCGTATGCAAGACAGAAATATACTGATGTTCGTCACGTAAAAATTGGAGCTAGGGTGGCAGTTTACCAAGTGTGACGGATGATAGAGTGAAGGATAAACGGGTGTTTGATGTATACTTTAATTCACATATTTTTCAGTAGATGCAAATCAGAATATGCCATGGGGATTTTACTTTTCATTCCCCAGAAAGTTTTTTAATAAATGAATTAAATGAATATATAAACATATCTTCAAGTCAAAGTCTTTCTGAAATGTATGGGACATAATTTATATCCAGAATTTGCACATAACATCTTTTAAAATACTCATAATCTCACATCTCACCTATGAAGGTAATTTCACGATCAAATAAATAAATACTCAATTTATTGTAATTTTTTTTTTCTGAAAATGAGAACCTTACTGAAAATTTGTGGTGAACATTGAAACATGGTACAAATATGTTGATTTGCAACAAAGTAACAAAAAACAAATTGTATTAGTTAGAACAACATTATTTTTTTCACCCAAAACAAGTTTAATTATGTTCTATTACAGTTTAATTTTCACCCATCTTTCTTATTGTAATCTTGTTTCGGGAAACATAACTACCAGAAATATAAACAGGGTACGCATTCTACAAAATAAATGTATCTAGAATATTGAAGATTCCTTTTATTCGCTCAGCACCATGATATATGTTCTCGGTATAATTACATTCTTTTAGCATCTATCTCGCAAACTCCTCCCCCCCTCAGCTTGTAACCAATGCTGCAAGTTGTATCCCAACTTGCCTCTAGATGGCAGCACCGCTGCACCTTAGTTTTCACTCTCCTTCCAATAAGGAAGGCTGGACTTTGTGTCCTTTTTTGTATGAATCAGATCAATTTCGCTCAAATGATGACATGTGTTAATACTTTATCCACAGACCGGAGGTAAAAGCCTTCGGGCTAGGCACTCCAGCACGTATCCAACATCCCTGGGTTACTTAAAAATTCCTTTGATTCGTTCAGCGCCATGAATAATGTTCTCGGTATAAAATTTTTCCCGCCACTGAGGTTTTTCACTGTCGTTTGACTTTGTCTCTGTTTCACCATATTTATCATAATGAGCATTATATTATTGTTTTTCGTTAATTTTCGCGATTATACTTAAAAAACTAGAAATAAGAATCAACTTTTTCCCCCTTTTTACTTTCCTTATATACATAGTATAATGTAAAAGGAAAGTATTGTGACCGGGTCGAAAATTCGAATTCGAGTTTTCGACGGGAGAGCACGTTTCAAGCATCCCTGAACACGAATCAGACGTTTTGAGGTGGTGTATGTGTGTGTGTGTCAGGAAGTCTGTGGAAACGATATCTGAGTCTGTGGAGACGAACGAATGAAACGATTCGAACAGAATTTAGTACAAAAATCACAATCAGTGAATACTGGAAGCCTATTGTTTTTAGACGTAATCGAATGTGAGTCAACGGCCCTACCGTGCTGAAAATACCGGTTCTCGTTAGATCACCGAAGTCAAGCAGCATCGGGCGCGGTTAGTACTTGGGTGGGTGACCACCTGGGAACACCTCGTGCTGTTGGCACATTTCGGCCTCAGTGGCCCGGTGGTTTGCGCGCTGGATTTGCACGCTGCTATAACTGCCGCCGTGTTCATGCGGGGTACGATCGCTTTAAATATGTGGGTCCATAAGTCCTTCCGAGAGGTTGGTGGTAGGGGAAGGAGGGTACGGTACCTGTGGATGCCTCCCCCATTGGGTTCCGATCTAAATTGGGTGGCACTTCCCGGCCGTCCAAACGGTTACCTTACACCTTTCTGGTATGTCGAACTGTCTGGGTCTCAACAACAACAACAACGCAATCGAATGTTCAGAACCCACCTAAATTTTGAAATGAAAATTTAAAAAAATCATTTAAAAATTAAAACATTCATTAAAGTACGTAAATAATCATTTTTTATGTAATTTTCCATTAGAAGACGATTGACATATACTTCAGAACGATAGCATGTGGACCGTTCTCTAGATATTGCACATTTTTTAAAGAAATTTATGAAAAAGTCACATAAAATTCATAAAAGGTATTAACTATTGTGAAAGCTGTCCACTTTTCATATGTAATATTATGCGATAAATTTATTATCATCATTTTAGCTCATAGATCTAGCTCGTTCCATTCACTAGAAAAGACAGTGGGTAATAACATTCTAATTTGACGCCATTAGTCGTTTATCTACTCTAAGAATAATTTATTTCTGCATCCATAATGCTTAGTGAAACTTTAGCGATGAATGTGGCGGAATATCGCCAACTTTGCGAGTTTTTTTAATGTTGCCAAATTGACAAAAATATTGCCAAATTGATAAAAATGTTACCAATTGATAACAATGACACTCAATTTATGAAAATTCAATATCTTGGAAAGAATATAAGATCTACTATAAAAGAAGATACTTTGGGTAATAGTTTTGTATTTGAACTCCATTAATCGTTTATCTACTTTAAGACTAACATATTTCTCCGACCATAATGCTTGACGAAATTCTGGGGACGAATTTGGCGGAATATCGCTAACTTGGCGAGTTTTAAATGTCGCCAATTTGATAAAAAAAATGTCGCCAAATTGATAAGAATAACCCTAAATCAATGAAAATAGAAACTAATTGATGAAAATTCATTATTTAGGAAAGAACATAAAAATAACAATGGCGGAATTCTGCGACGAATTTTGGCGGCATATCGCCAACTTGCCGACCTTTTTAAATCTTAGCAATTCGGCGAAACTGTTGCCAAATTTGATGAAAATGTTATCAAATTGATAAAAATGTCGGTAAATTGATAAATATGATGCCAAATGGGATGCAATGTTTTGCAAGTTCGTAATACCGTCATATGATGGACATAACTTTTTTTATACAAAAAATTATCTTCTAAATATCGCCAACTTAGTGAGGATGATATCGCCAATATGGCGATATTTCGCCCCACATTGACTAAAATATAATCAAAATTACAAAAATGATGCAAAGTTAATGAAAATGACGCCTAGTTGATGAATTTATAATTAAAATATTTAAATATATTGTCTATATCGCTTATTGAGGATGATATCAATATTGATAATTGTTAATTTAGAGTTGCTTGAAATATAAGTTAATTGGGTACAAAATTGTTTTACATGTTGTCATTTGGAAAACTATCACAGGTGCAATTTAACGTTACGAACACTGCCGTGGATTTTTTCATCACCTTTTCACCGTTAAAGAAGTAAATACACTGCATTATATAAGGAAAGACATGTGTTGCCCACATCAGATTTTTTCTCGTACAAACAATTTGTACCTGAATATCAATTTTACCGGCTCAAGATTATGGGATTCTTTTCCACTTTCTTAAAATCACTGAATCGTGAAAATAGTTTTAAGAAGTACTTAAATAGGTTTCTATTACAGGCCTGATCTATTCACTGACCTATTATTTATTTGTTTTGCTACTTGTATGCCTGCTAGGTGTTTCTTGTTCAGTTTGTTATGGCTTTTGCTCGGCCACTGACCATTGATTTAATTCTAGAATGTTGACAGTTTGGCTGGGGCCTGTGGACCCATCAGGTCCAACTGAACCGCCTTTTCCAAAAGTTATTTTGAAAAAAAAAAAAACATTCACTGTGCAAAATGAATTTTATTATTATTATTATTAAATTCTAATTTGTTAATAGATATAATTAGGAATGCAACATCGTTCAGCGAGCGCTAAGTAATGAAATGGTACATATATGCAAAACAGTAATGTGTAATCGGTGCCAAGTGTGTATTTACTTCACGCCATCTTTTTTAATCACCATATATATATATATATATATATATATTTGAAATGTAATAATAAGAATTATGTAAAAATAAAAAAATAAAAAATAAATAAATAAATAAAAATACAATTCAAGTAATATTAACATCACCATAGAAGCAAATTCACGGCCATAATGCCGATAAGAGAAAAGAACAGAACCTTCCCAAATTCGATGATTAATCAGAATAAAATTCCTCTTCAGGTCTGAGTATTTAATTCTAATTAACCCAAACAAATGCCTGTTTCAGATTAAGCAATAGTACATTATTATACATGCTTAAACTCAGACTACAGACATCAAAAAATGAAAAAATGATACATTAAGAAAATTGTATTACCATGCGGCATGAATCCTTCTTCCTCACCACGTGTATACACGATCAACCTCAACAGCTTAATCTAGAAGCACCGGAATGAACAAGTCGAAATTCTACCAGGGAGGCAGTACGAACGTTCACGGAAATACTCCCAAACCCGTCCAGTGAGTCTAAGCTGGAGACTGGACAAGCAATTCAGAATACAAATTCCCAAACATGCAGAACTGAATATGAATATGAATCAAAGATGAAAATTCCTACTAAACAAGTAATTCATAGGAAAACTGGATAATCGAGAATGCCACTATACACCATTATAAGGGCGCTCA
>OX578155.1:4989122-5001622 GCA_951213105.1 Amaurobius ferox
ATATATATATATATATATATAATTATATATATATATATATATATATATATATATATAATTATATATATATATATATATATATATATATATATAATTATATATATATATATATATATATATATATATATAATTATATATATATATATATATATATATATATATATATATATATATATATATATATATATATATATATATATATATATATATATATATATATATATATATATATATATATCTGTGTTTGTGTATATGTTTCATTTTATTCCCATTGTTACAATAGTATTTTCTAGCTATTCAAAAGATCCCCACTTTTATGAGGTACATGTTGCATAAAATGTTTGAGAAGCACATTATTTAAGCGCGAAATATTTATTTTTTATACAAGAGTTTCAGCTAATTTTGTATGAATGTTGTTTTCTTTTGTCTCAAAATATCCCAATAATTTGTTTCAGGAACTTAGGAAAATCTGGTTTGAAAATATCAAGCGTCGGACTAGGTAAGTAAAGCAAGATATTTTTTTCATTCTGTATATACACACACTCAGCAGTAAATTAGAAACTCAGGTTCAATATTTTATTGGACCAACTTTACAATTACAGCAGCCCGTTTGCGATTAGGAATGGAATTTGCATAGATGCTGGAGTGCATTGAGTCAAGGGAATACCAGACGTTGGACAAGCTGATCGTAAGCTCCTGTAGAGTTAGTTGATGGCAGAGGAGATTGTTGTTGGATGCATCGCAGCGCTATAAGGGGTGCTAAGGGTGCTTCAGAACCCCCATTAGAAATTGCGCAAACGCTCCTTTTTACTTAACAACTGTCCCGTATTCCAGCAATTTTCAGTCTCTTACTGATTTTTCTTTTACAGATTTATCAACATGAGATCAAATATTTTTAGCGCCTTTTGCTAGACCCAGTTCCAAATGACTCCACATGCAGTCTCAGATAGCTCAAGCTGCAGCTTCCTGGAAGCAAAACTACCAAACCGACAAATAGAAATCATATTCATCTCATTTAGAATATTAATATTTTTTCATTAATTTATTGCTTATGAATTGACTGAGTGTAATTAATTTAATTGGTTTGCACTCTAGGTGAGACATCTTAAACGCTCAGAACATTTTTACACATTTTAATTTTTACGCACACAAAATTATTTTTAAAATATGAAAAAAAATTTCTTGTTTGTCTAAACATTCCGTCATCCGATTCTCTTTTTCTTTATTGATGATGATTTTTGGCATCATACCAAAATGATATATCTTAATATATGTCAGGAATGTAGCTGAGAGCCCCCTCCCCTTCTCCTCCCAAAATTTTTTTCGGGCAATTTGAACGTGCCTGATATATGATCTTATGCTCTATGCATTGCACCCACAATTGTGAAAGCCTGGCGCCTTCTGTGACTGGATGTATTGTGCTTTTTCAATATATTCCGAACGTTTTCGCTATGTTTTTAATCTGGATTTTGCGGTAGCCAAGTTAGTTAGAGTCATGCTCCGGGAACCACTACGGTGTCTGCGCGGTGGATGGCAGCGTTATCGTCCATGAGAGGCTCGTTGTGTGTGGGTTAAAAATGCAACATGTTAGGATGGTCGTGATCGGCAAGAATGTTAAAGTACTCCATGGATGGAACAAGAACTGCCGGAAACACCAGGGGACCAGTACCAAACCAGCAAAACATGTCCATGTCTGTGCTTAGTGTACGTGACGTACAGGTTACCTCAAAAACTACGAAATTTTATGTGGAGATATATTATGTAAAAGCTAGAATCAGAAATATTTTTTGTAATTCGTATGGTTAGAACATTAATTACATGTAATTCAAGATTTCCATAGCATTATTCTCCTATAGAGAAGTAAATATATTTTTTAAAAACTAATAATTGCACACTCAATTCTTAAAAATAGCAGTCTAAACTATGAAATATAATGCTATCAGAAGGGTATGCATTAACACAAATCAACTAAATTCAATTAGCACAATAGGCGTGACTGACATAGCGGCATCCAAGGAAAACTTTTTAAGAAAAATGAAATATTTTTGATAGTTGGATCGAATGTTTTGTGAATTAAGTTGATGAAGTTAGCTCACAAAGCATTCAAAACCTCTTGTTACCTTCTTTTTATATACATATACAGGGTGTACCAAAAACACTGATCTCGGCTCCTTAATATTGATCTTAGACATATATAATAAATTACAAAATTGCGTTAAAAAAGTTCAGAATTTTATGAAATCGATTAAAATTTTCAAGGGAATTAAATTTTAAGCAATACAAAATTTAAATTTTTATTCACACCCGCACAAAAACATTTCTAATGAGTAAAACGTGTTCCATACTCTAATAAGGTGATGTACAACATTTCAGCATTTTATCATAAAATGTCCCAGAGATATGAAAAGACAAAAATACTGGCTTAAACCACTTTTCGACATGGTTTCTCAGAGGGGAAAATCATGTCGGCAGATCGCGTTTCAGGGGCCATACACAAATTGCGAAAGAAAACAATGATTACATAAATAAATAATAAATTTGCTATTTATTGGTACAAAAGTATCTACACTGTGTAGAAAAAATAACCTTACACAGAAATTATAAAGCTTGTTCAAAATGTTTTCCATCATACCAAAGATCCATTAAAGATAAGAGACATATATTATTTGCCTGTAATGCATTTCTGTGTTGCGTCATTTGCACTCTTGCTGTAAACATTTACATTTTAATTTGTGATTAATCCCTCACCAACTTTCTTTAAACCTCTCTAAAAATATCTCTAGGACTTTTTATGAAAAAATGGTGAAATGTTGTATATCACCTTATTAGTGTATGAGGGACATTTTACTCATTGGAAATGTTTTTGTACGGAGGCCGTATAAAAATTTAAATTTTGTATTTCTTCAAATTTAATCCCTTGAAAATTTTTATCGATTTTATAAAATTCTGTACCTTTTTTACGCAACTTTGTAATTTATTATATATGTATAAGATCAATATTTAAAGAATAAAAGCCTAGGTCAATGTTTTTGGGACACCCTGTATATATATATATATATATATATATATATATATATATATATATATATATATATATATATATGTATATATATGTATATATATTAGCGCACTTTATGGAATTATTGAGTACAGCGACTAATAATGCATATCCCCCCTATTTTGTTATTAAAATTATCAACTCAGTGTATCAAATTTCACTCGATAACATCCTAGAAAACATTCCCAATTATAGTGACTAACATACAGGGGAGAGAGAGAGAGAGAGAGAGAGAGAGAGAGGGGGGGGAAAAAAAAAAAAAAAAGAAAAAAAAAAAAAAAAAAAAAAAAAAAAAAATTAGAAAAATCAAAATATCGGAAAATAAGATGCATTAACATTAATGTTTTGAATTTTATTTTCGCAAAAAAATGTAACTTTTGTCAGTATTGAAACTACGTTTTGTGTGCCCTTATAATGGTGTATAGTGGCATTCTCGATTATCCTGTTTTCCTATGAATTCTTGTTTAGTAGGAATTTTCATCTATGATTCATATTCATATTCAGTTTTGCATGTTTGGGAAGTTGTATTCTGAATTGCTTGTCCAGTCTTCAGCTTAGACTCACTGGACGGGTTTGGGAGTATTTCCGTGAACGTTCGTACTGCCTCCCTGGTAGAATTTCGACTTGTTCATTCCGGTGCTTCTAGATTAAGTTGTTGAGGTTGATCGTGTATACACGTGGTAGAAGAGGAATGATTCATGCCGCATGGTAATACAATTTTCTTAATGTATCCTTTTTTCATTTTTTCATTTTTTCTGAGTTTAAGCATTTATAGTAATGTACTATTGCTTAATCTGAAACAGGCATTTGTTTGGGTTAATTAGAGTTAAATACTCAGACCTGAAGAGGAATTTAATTCTGATTAATCATCGAATTTGGGAAGGTTCTGTTCTTTTCTCTTATCGGCATTATGGCCGTGAATTTGCTTCTATGGTGATGTTAATATTACTTGAATTGTATTTTTATTTTTTTTATTTTTACATAATTCTTATTATTACATTTCAAATATATATATATATATATATATATATATATATATATATGTATATAACAACCAATTCCAAGTATTACGAAATATTAAAATCACCAAAGCAGTTAAACCAGGCTACAACGTCGAAAAAAGAAATGAACAGCATTGGCTTAATGTTGGAGGTTAATTAGACTAGATTCTTCGTCAGGTCTGATCATTTAACGCTAATTAACCCAAACACATGCTTGTTTCGGATTTGGCAATTATAAGTTACTATAAATGCGTAGACTACAAGCATTAAAAGGGGAAAAATTGAAAAATTATTAAGAAATCACGCATTGCGATTATTCATGAGACGGAAACCCAGAGTATACGTGTATAGAATACGAGCAGTTGTAACTGAATGAAAAAAGTTGAGATGCTTCCGGTAGAAGGACATCATAATAAACCATGGGAGGTGGTCCAAATAGTTGAAGTGACCTTCCCTGAAACCCGCCCAGGGAGTTAGAGTAGGAGACAGGACAGCCATTAAAATAATATGAACAGGATGAACAGAAATCATAAATGAAAAATCTTACTATAAAAGTGATTCTCAGAAGACATGAATAAACAAGTATGCCACTAACCCCATAATACGGGGGGCTCAAATCGTAGTATCAAACTGGCTAAGTTACATATTTTTAGCGAAAATAATATTCAAAATATTAAACATTTAAGTATCTTATTTTCAATTTTTTTGGTCTTTCAAATTTTTTATTTTATTTTATTATTTTTCATTTTTATATAATCATATAATGAATAATTATAATAATTAGTTTATTATTATTATTATTATTATTATTAGCCGCCATAATTGGGACTGTTGTCTTGGATATTATCAAGTGGTAATTGATACACTGAGTTGATAATTTGAATTACGAAATTTGGGAGGATATGCATTATTAATTGCAATATTTAATAAATCTATAAAATGTGCTAACTTATAATTGTCATCACAAATTTTATTGATTCTAGGAACCTGCTTTGATATAATATTTCTAAACAGTGATATATACAAACAAGAATCAAAGTGTTGAATTTTAGAAGTATTGAAATTAAAATGTAGTCTTTTATCATATAAGTTTATAGCCAGATTACAATCTTGTAAATTTAAATCTATAAAGTTTGCAACATTTTATATATATATATATATATATATATATATATATATATATATAATTGAAGATTTTTATGATTACTTGTAATATATATACCAATGAAAATGTACTTGTAATATATATACCAATTACTTGTAATATATATACCAATGAAATACCAATGAAAATTGCTTGTAAACTGAAGGTTTTTGCAAATCAGAAGCCTAGTGTAGCACGATGAGCTATGCAAGAAGTTTGGAAATTGAATAAATGGAATCTAGTGATTATAAAAGGAATAAAATGAATATGAAAAGCATTTCTGAAACCATGTACGTTATCAAGGGCCATACATGTTTCATTAATGCTGATTCTACGTTTCTGTTTACACAATTGTAAAATGTATTACAGAAATAATGTAAATGGCCCGACGTAGAAGAAAAGACAAAGTGGATCAAATACACAAAAAAATCAAACATGAATATAAAATATTCTGTTACACCAGCTTGTGGCTAATTATTGAAATGAGGATGCAAAGTATTATAAAGTAATATCAAAAGAATATAATGAAAATAAAATGAAAATATATCTACCCCTAGTACTGTGGTACTTCTGGAAAAGCATGTGTATTACCAATCATCTCAGAACAGGTTGCAGTGAATTTTTTGTTACTGACTAAGCAGTTTTCTCAAAGCAGGTTAAAGTGAATTATACGAATAGTTTAACTGTTAGAAGAAGACATGGAGTTTATGAATTATTTAGAATTGCTAGAGTATGATCTGTCAATATGTTGCTGTAATTGTTGCAAGTTTTTGAATTTAAATTTAAAATGTGTTTTAATAAAAGAAAAAATAAGATTGGGCGGGTAGTTATTTTTGATGACGGTGTTGATGAATTTATGAAGATGTTCTTTGTAGTAACAAGGTGTGCTTAACATTTTGATTCTTAATAACTGGTTATTAATAATATTTCTATAAACAGATTTGGAAAGATTGGAAGAGAAATGTTGAAGTTTATTTACTTTGAAGTTATAAGTTTCTGTTTTGTCATAGATTTTAAATTGTATTGTATTTGCATTTTTAATTGTTAAACTAACGTCTAGAAAATTGATCCAGTTGGATGTATATACATTTTCAATGAGTTGTAGATTAGGTGGATAGAAATCAAAATTTAATTCATTGGCCTCATTAGTAATTCCAATAATAATAAGATCATCAATATATCTGTACATTATATGACTGTTGAAAGGGTTCGGATTTTCGTAAAAATGTAGATAAAGGTTGGCCAGTATGGTGGATGATTTACCTCCCTGTGGGATTCCTTTATTTAATTTGTGTATGCATTTCCCTTGAACTATATACTGTTTGAACAAAATGAATTTTAATAAAGTTTTGAATTTTGGAAATTATATGTTTTTTGCTTGAGTGAATTGTTCATATAAAAGTAGTATGACTTTATATAAATCATTAATGTCTATATTATTAAATAGGTCTTTGAAATCAAAAGTTTTTACATCATGTATGTAAGGGATTAGTTTTATTTTATTAATTAGTTCTATACTATTTTTGATTATATGTGTTTTTTGTACAGTAAAATAATCATAAATTTGATTGAGTATGATTAGAAGTTGTTTGTCAGCTGCATTGGTATATGAATTAAATCCTATAGTGACTGTTCTAAATGAAATAGGTGTTTTATGGAATTTAGGTATGAGATTGTATTTTTAAGAAGTTTGTAGTAAGCTATTATTTGTTTATTTATAACATTGATATGAGTGTATAAAGGAGTTAAAGAAAGAGAGGTACTGAGTTGCAATTTAAGCTCGTCCAAATAAAATTTTTTACAGATAAACGCATAATTACTGGATGCCTTGTCAACATATGTGATTACAAATTTGTCTTGAAGTGACTTGATTTCTTTAACGATTTCTTGGTAATTATGCTTATATATTGGAATGGAAAGTGTTGGATATATATATATCTTACTTTTGCTGCCTTTTACAGTTTAAGTTAATTATATAAAGCTATTTATATCCATAGCTATAGTGTAAGTCCAAAAAATCAATTTTCTACATAGCCATGCCACATTTATTCCGAAAATTTTTATTAATAGTCATTTTAATATATATCCATAAAAGCTAGCAATGTAGCTATTTTTCTCTAAGAATGTTAGATAACTGAGATTTCTGGTCATGGTCTAGTCATTACTTATTTTAAAATGTTATTAAAGTGGGTGTTTCCACTATGCAAAAATATCATCCCTAAAGATATATTAATGTGCACAATCCACATCACACGTTTCATGTAATGAGAATGACAATGTAATCGTCCTTTTATTTCCAAAATTATTAAAAATACAAAAAACGTTTTTCTATCTTTTAGGTGCATGGGTTACATTTGGACAAAATTTATCTGAAGAGGTAAGTGATTTTTTACTTTTCCCGTTAGTACTTGTGCTTCTTTTATGTTAGTTAACTGAATCAAAACTCTACTCAATTACATTAGGAGCAGATGTAGTATAATCCCTTTTTCATTCTTGGCGGGGTTTTTTTTTTGTGAGATTCTGGCAATCCCTGCTGCGATTTGGAGAACATTCCATTCTGGAAACCCTTTTCACGTTTTTTGTCGCCAATGTAAAAATCGCCCTTTTGTCGCCGTTTGTGGAACAATTGATATGTATCAATTCAAACATAGACCTACGTCCACAAAAAAATCACAAAATCTGGCTCCTCTAGCTGTCACAGGTCACACGTAGCAACAGCTGTTTGTGCAACAGGTGTTCTGTAGCTCATAGAGTACAACATGAAAATCAGAAAAATTTTCCGATTTTTACTTTGGCAACAAAAGGGCAATTTTTACCTTGCGATTCAAGGGCGACAAAAGGCAATAGACGTGCGACAAAAGACAACAAACGTGCGACAAAAGACGACAAATTAGCGATAAAAGACGCTGAAAGGGTTGTCAGAATGGAGTGTTTTTACCTTGGTTGCAAAAGGGGGACAGTAGATGTGAAAAAGATTTCTAAAATGAAATGTTCTCCAAATCATAGCAGGGATTGCCAAAAATCTCTCGTAAAATCGCAAAGATTGGAAAAGGGATTATACTACATCTCTGCCTTACATTAATCCATATTCAATTTATCAAATCATCGCTCAAAAATGCTACTGCAGTAAAACACAATAAATAAAACCTTCGTAAATTCAGCTTAAATACTTACTCTAGTCATTCAATCAAGTCAAGGTCTGTTGCCGCAAGTGAGGTTAAACTTCTTGTCGGTCTTAAAGAAGAAGTTTGTTTTGGGCTTTGAATCTAGACCAGTTCATTTTGATTTGCATATTGTATTAACGAAATTATTATTTATTGTGTTATATATTTATATTCTGTGAATATGTGTGACGATGATTCTGTTCCCAGGGACTTCTGGCCATCTGCTCCGCTAATTTCACATTTTCCTTTTAAGCGAAAGTTCTCAATTGCTCAATATTTTTGACCAAACGAATAAAGTACTCAAATTTCAATAATAGTCATTTATTTGATCTATTTTTATCTATCCCGGACCACGTTCTCGGAATATTTTATTTATTTATTTTTTTATTATATCTTAAAAATTATTTTTATCATATCTTAAAAAATATTTTTTTTTCTCACGCCACTTATTTCATTTTCCTCATGTTAACCTATGGAAAGTAGTACAAAAGGTTCTTTAATATAAAATTGGGCGCTCAGCCCGGTAACCAATCAAAAAGTAGTCTGCTTGACGTAATGGGAATTTAATTTTCTTCATTCGTGATATCACGGTCCAGAGTAAACTTTGAGAGAAATTGCCAAACCACAGAATGTTTCGCATTATTACAGTTAAAAATTGTTTGTTAATTTTGAAGTGGTAGTGCCCAGGCGTAAACAACTTACGCAAGGATTTTAATTTGTGCTTTGCACACAGGATCCAGTGACGTCCAAGGAAATATATTGACGTTGGTGGAGTAAGATGACAGTCGCAGTTAATAAATTCGGTCCCTTTTGGAGCCCGAGAACAAAATGCGCGCGTTCTTAATTCTCATGTCGTCAGATGCGCAGAGGCAAGAAAACATAATTCAGTCATGTGATGATAACCCCCTAGTAGTATATATAATTGGTTTACTTTTTATAAATTTTCCCAGAGCATAGATGCAGAGAATAGGAAAATATGTGCTTTTTATAAAAATAGAAATATTTCTAATATTTTTGTAAAGCGAGTGCATTCCTTTTCTATGCATATTATAAATACTTTTAACTATTTTACTGAAAAAGAATATAAATCTTCCACTTCCCAGCATCTCTATTCGGCATAAAACAGCGGGAAAAAAATCATAAAAATTTAACGAGCTAGAGGGCAGGAAAGAACAACATTTTTCAAAGTGTGTTTGTGTAACCCTTGGGGTATATTGACAGGAATACCTAGCGTCGCGGTCAAGGAAAAAATTCGGAAGATTCGTTAAGGAAATGCAACTGATGTCGCTGCAGTTAAATCCAACCCACTTACAGCAGACAATTCTATGCTTTTCTATGCAAAAAATAAGTCATTTTAAATTAAAAATTTAAATTAACTAACTGGTCAAAAAATTTTTTGGCTTCAAAATAGGGTTTCAGGCGAATTATTTTTCCACATGAATAATTTCTTTTATAGTTAATACGGAAATATTAATGCAAAATATAATTTTTTTAAATTCGTTTCTTCATTAAAACAGACTGTTGAACTATTATTTTTATTTTCAGAAGTATTTTGTAAATTATTTCATTATTATTTGGTAAGGAAAAGTTTATTTTTATAAATATATAAAATAGATATAAAATCATACAAATACACCTTACAATTCGGAGAGGGGCACAAAACGAATGTAAATTTACACTAAGTTTGTTTTAAATAATGCATTTGCAGACAGAAATGCATATAAACTTTCTTTTATGCAAAAAATTAAATACAATAATTCAGATAAAACTTGAATACATTTTTTGTAAATAAATCATTTTGTGAGTTGTGTTGGCTAAAGATATAATCAAATTTATCTTATTATAACTAAATAAATAATAATTCTTACCTGGCAGTTTATCTTTATAGCATATTATGTATGCCGCCTAATATCTATGTATAGCATTACTAAGATAAGAATACTCTACCTTGATCATCTTTTCATTACAATGTTATTTATTTATTTATTTGAATATATCTTATATGCATCAGTCCAATTGGTCAATATCAAGATTTATTTCTAGTTTTTAAATTCAAAGAAAATACATCATTGTTATAAGTTTCTTTTTAGCAATTTACAAGTTACATCAGCCAAATTCAGCCTATCATAAATATATGCAGTTATATTAAATCAATTTTGCATCAGGCATCATAGTGAGAACTTTTAAATAAATTTATCCTTCATGTAAAAATTCAGACTTCATTGACTAATTTTATGATTTCAACAATAAATTTGACCCACTTGAAAAAAATGATTTGTATAAATCGAACAAAATATTTACAGATAAGATATTATTTCTTACCTTATATTACATAATAAGTTAAATATTATTCAATGTCTATCAAAAAACAACAGTATAATATAGATATACAATATAGATATACAATATAATATAGGTATACAATGTACTATAGATATAAAATAAAAGTATAATATAGATGTAATACATTCGTACAGAAAAATAAATGTTTGAAAGATATTATCTACTTTAGAGGAAACAAAAACTATATTTAAAACTAGAAAATATTTGGTACTTATCGGTTATAGGGCTATGAGTTAGCGACTAATTTTCCGAATTGTCGCCAACAAGAACATTAGCGATATAATCTAATACGAGAAATTCACTACAAACACAATGATTAAAATTTAATATATAATGGGGTTTGATCAACTTTACTTAACAAAAAAAATATTGTGTTACATTGAAATTTGAGGCTAATGTGCTGGCGTGTTTGGCTTCATGGCCCCTATAACCGATAAGTACCAAATATTTTAATAACAAAAAAATAACATTATTGTTTTGATATTTTATATGCATTTCATTTAATCAAACGCATTATTTACATTTACTCATCTTTGAAAATATTACTTTGTTTCTTTTTGTATATTTGTCTCTGTTGATACCTTTAATATAAAAATGAAGTCTGGTTATCAAGTAAAACCTGAATAATATTTTTGTCAGTTCGACTTCATAAAAGTGTCATATAAGTCACTTATACTAGCTCTGTGAAGTAAATTCATAGAGAAATACGGTGTAAATTTCTACTTTACTTTTTTAATAAAATTAAATAGATTTATTGCTTAAATGATTAATCAAATTAATATCTAGCAAAATGCAACTAAAAGCCTTGTCTAATCGATAACTTCAATTGATGACAACAGATGACGCTACACTCTTTTACTCCCTATTTTTACCAGATATGTCCTAAATTATTGGAACCAGTTTTTAAGCACGTCTTTCTTACGAACATGCATTCCAGGTATTCTAGGCATTGTGCTTGGGGTACTGCCACAGTATTCCAAGAGTTTCGCAGTCTGATTGTTTGTGTAAATTTTATTAAAAATCAATAACTGAGTAAAATTGTAATATGTAATTTGAACCGCAAGAGGCATTTTCTCATTTTGGGGTTCCGCTATGAAATGAAATTTCTAAAGAGTTTCGCGACCAAAACAGTTTTAAAAAAAGTGCTCCATAAAAATAGAAAAAATTAAATAAGTTATTCGAAACAAAAGATTATAGAGAACGAGCTATCATTCAAAAAGGTTATACCTCGGAATGTATAATTGAAAAGCTCCATATTTACCTTCAGATGCATTTTAAATGATCTTTTGTATGGCGCTCCAAATGTGTGGTGTTTACATTCAAAATACGTAGTTTGATATTAAATACAACATTTTATAGTTACAGCAGTTCTCTTATGTTCAGTCTAGAAGTACCGGAAAAAGTTTATTATAAACTGAAAAGTTACTGAAACTGAATTATATGCAGTTCCGAATGCTTAAAATAAATTCTTGTACGTCAAAGATATGTTATTGTTTTAACAGTGGGAGTGGCCTAACCGAGAAATTTGTTTTGATATTGCATTCAAAATATGTAATATTACGTACAACTTTTTATAATATCAGTAGTTCAGAGTAGAAGTACCGTATATATATATATATATATACCACTTTTATAGGCATGATTGTTGTGTTTTACTTTTATATTCTCAAATTCTCATTACTTTTTTTTGTTTGTGTTTGGTTTTTTGCTTATTCATTAATTTTTATATACTTAACATTGCTTCATTTTGATGCTCCTATTACTTGTTGCGACTTTTAATGTTTATGAAT
>OX578155.1:5008948-5121448 GCA_951213105.1 Amaurobius ferox
CGACATCTGAACGAGTCGATTTGCGTCCTCGACCCGGTTGAACTCCAAGATGTCCAGTTTTCTAGAATCGAGCGATCATTCTCCTGAGAGCTTGTGGAAGTAATGGTCCTTTGCGCAAATTTTTAAGTTGACGAAACTCTCGAAGTGCAACTGCAGTATGTCCTTTGTTTTCATAAAACAGCTTCACAAGCAAAGCGCGTTCTGGTAGTGTGACAGCCATTGCTGATAAGAATGAAAATTTCCCAGTTTTATCCCCTTTTATGCCCAGAACGTAGTAGCCTGCAAACCAAGGGTTTATGCAAATTTTTGTGCTTATAGTGCGAAATTGCAGTTACAATGACAGTTTAAGTTTCTTCACTTTTTTATCTTCTTTTTTTTCATATCAGCAAAAGAAATTAAAAAGGAAAAATTCCATATCGCATGTGTTTGTTTTTCTGTGATTGTTTTGTGTCTTTTCAGCATATTATCTGTTGTACAGCGCCACCTATCGGTGTTTCTGGAACTAATTTTTTTTCGTGTAATCCCTTTCCCCATGTCTTGAACAGTAGGTTCAACAATTTTGGAGCCCTTACACTGAGTAGTTCGATGTATAGAGAGCTCAGAGTAGGGGTGTTTTAATTCTGACCACCCGGTATATATATACAGGGTGTATATTAAACTGATGATCGGAAATGTAAAGGGTTATAGCGAACTCACCAAAACAAATAACTTTCACAATACAATGTGGGGTCGGAAAGCAACCGGCGATCTGCGAGAGGACTCTTTCTCTGGGAGTGGATGAAACGTCGCGTCAAAATGGAGTGAATACGATTAATAGAAATTTATTGAAAAAAATATTTAGAACGAATGCTCAAATGAACGACCACCAACTGCGAAACAGGCGTCACAGCGGCGACGGAGTACATCGCGTGTACTTTGGAAGATTCCTAGCATTTCACGAACGTCTGCAGCTGCGACCCTAATTCGAGCGACAAAGTTCTCTGGTGGCTCGATGAGCGTCTCGTAAACGGCTCTTTTTAGCTGTTCCCAGAGGAAAGAATCCAGGCAGGATAGATCGGGAGATCCAGGAGTCCACGAGGTGGAATAATCACCACGGCCAATTAATCTGCTCGGAAAGGCAATGTGCAGATAGTTCCGCACAATCCTGGTGTAATGTGTTGGCGCTCTGTCGTGCTGGAACCACATAATCACTCGATGATTTGCTGGTACAGCACGTAGTAAATTTGGCAGCACCTGCTGGAGGAAGGTGAGGTACTTCTGTCCGTTTAGGCGGTCTGGTAACTAATACGGGCCAATTAATTGGTCGTGGATAATCCTTGCCCACACATTCACGGAGAACCTTTGCTGGTGGCATCTGGAACGCGTAGCATGCGGATTTACTGTGTTCTCCATTTTGACGCGACGTTTCATCCACTCCAGAGAAAGCGCCCTCTCGCGACTCGCCGGTTGCTTTCCGACCCCCCATTGTACTGTGAAAGTTGTTTGTTTTGGTTAGTTCTATAACCCCTTACATATCTGATCATCAGTTTATATACACCCTGTATATATACACTGCTCAAAACAATTAAGAGATATCATGATTTTGGAAATAAACTGCGGATGAGAAATTGTTCTGTTGGCTGATATATATCCATAGATGTTGCAAGCTATTAGAAAAGAAAATTTCGCCCAGAACAAGGAATACATAAATGTTATTCTTGCTTTTTGTCGGAAAACAAAAAATGCACATTTTGTACATGTTATGAAAACAAACAAAAAATGTGATTTCTCGGATAAAAATGAGTTTTAATAAGGAGTATGGTTTTCCATAACCGAAATCAATGTTGTACTCCTGTAAAGCATGAAATCGATGAGGTTATCAAAGAGGGACGGGGGCTTATTTCCCATTCCTGTAGAAGAGCGGTTTCCAGCTGCTGAGCTGATTCTGGGGGTGGTAAGCGACCAAGAATCCTTCTCCCTAGAATGCCCGAAATGTGTTCGATTGTATTCATGTCTGGGGAACATGCTGGGCAATCTATTCGAATGATTCTTTTGTCTAAAAGTAAGCCGTCCACTAGCCGAGCACGATGTGGCCAAGCGTTATCATCCATGAGAATGAATGCATCCCCGATTGTTGCAGCATAAGAACTCACTAAAGCTCTGAGGATCTCACCTCTCATATCTCTGAGTCGTCCGTGATCCATTTCTGATAATGTTCAGTTCGGTACAGCCATTAATAGAGATATGAGACCAAGCCATCACTCCGCCTCCTCCAAATAGTACACTTTCAATCACAATTTCAGGATTATTCTGAGTGCTAAGTTCTCTCCAAATGATAAACCGCCTATTATCTGGTTGTACACTAAAGCGGAACTCGTCTGAGAAGAGAACTTTGAGCCATTCATTGCGTCTTCATCTGAGATGCTCTTGCACCCACCTTCTGCGGGCAGCACGGTGGCCTGCTGTTACAGAAACACAAACCATAGGTCTGCGAGCATACAAAGCAATATGATGGAGTCGATTTCAAATAGTGTGAGTTAAAATGCTGGTGCCAGTAACCCTCTGAAGGTGCTGTTTGAAAAGAGTTGCGTTCATATTGCGATTTCTTCTCGCCTTTTGTGTAAAATACCGGTCCTCATTTTGCTTTGTTGCATGCCTATGACCTTTTTCTGGTCCTCAGGTAACATTTCCAGTTTCCAAAAACCGATTCCATAGTCTGTAATTCACACTTTGGTGCACTCCACGGGCTTCCGCTACAGTGGGTTGCGATTGGCCCGCCTCTAAACGATGGATGACCCTCTAGGTTACCGATTCGGAGTCTTGTTGTTGAGACATCATACCAGTGGCGTCTTGTGTATAGGCACTGTGGCACTGCGGGAACGACAGTGCTCTCTCTCCCTCGCAGCCTCGCTTGCAGCTTCCTATGTGCGCATGCGCACATAGGAAGCTGCACGCGAGGCTGCGAGGGAGAGAGAGCGGTGTTTGACTGTTGAGCGCATGCGCACATAGGAAGCTGCAAGCGAGGCTGCGAGGGAGAGAGAGCACTGTCGTTCCCGCAGTGCCACAGTGCCTATACACGAGCCGCCACTGCATCATATTCACTTCTACGAAGTATTCAACGCATGTCAATTGTTTCTAATCTCTCACCACATAAAAAATGCTACAGATCGCTTTGCAATTCTTATCTAAAGAGCGTAAATTTTAACATCACAGACAAAATTTGCATATTTCGAAGTTTGTAAATGTGGAAAATTTACCTTTTTAACCTCTTCTCTTTAATTTTTGTTAAAAATCGAGTGGATTATATGGCTATTTCATACCAAACTCATGATATCGCCTAATTGTTTTGAGCAGTATACACAAGGTGTCCCAAAAAGATTGAAACGTGCTTTAATTCTTTACCTGTTGGAGATAAGTGGACAATATAAATTGCAAAAATGTTGAAAGTAAGGTAGGAAATAAGCCTACCTTAATGAAATAGTCCTCCCATTCATTTTGAAAAAGTTACACTTTTTAAATTTTAATGCGACCCCCTTAGACAAATTTGGCCAATCAGAAAATTTTTATTTTTATTGCAACAAGATCATTAAAAACAGCATATATATTTAATCAAAATCAACTGAATTAAAGTAAAAAAAGCTGACTTATGCCACTTTTCCGTACCATGTGAAAGGTTGCTTCATCAGTGAAAATAGGGATCCTAAACAATTTGACGATGGAAATTGTTTAGATAAAAAATACGTTAATATGTGCCAATTTTTTTTTTATCACAAATGCATCTAAATAAAGCATTACACAGACAGAGATCATATAAAGCAGTGGTACTCACAACGAGGTTGAGTATCCTATGTATTATCATCCAGTTTTATCTTTTTTGTGATATGTCACAAACTTGCATTTCTAATTTGATATAGGGTCCCCATTCACAATGTTCAATTTCCAATTAAATATAACTCGCTCAATTTTAAAGATATAGATATGCGGTTTTTTTAATGATCTTGTTGCATTAAAAATAAAAATTTTCTGATTGACCGAATGTGTCTAAGAGGGCCGTATAAAAATTTAAAAAATGTAACTTTTTAAAAATTAATGGAGGACTATGTCATTAACATAGTCTTATTTCCTACCTTACTTTCAACATTTTTGCAATTTACATTGACCACTTATCTCCAACAGGTAAAAAATTAAAGCGCGTTTCAATCTTTTTGGGACACCTTGTATATATATATATATTGTAATATATATATATATATATATATATATATATATATATATATATATATATATATATATATATTTATGATGGTTTACCAATCAAGACATATATAAAAACTTGGCACATCTCTTACCAATACCTAACATAGAAGTAAAACTGATTTATAAATTTGTGCAAACCAATGGCAGAAAAATATTTAATTATAACCGCATAAGTAGAAACATCAATGTATATAAAAGTGAAGAGTGTAATTGTAAAAACAGCCCTTATATAGATACCCATCATGCGCACATTATCACTGGAAACCTGGATCTATTGGATAATCACAAGTTAAAATCTATGCTTCAACTTGGTACGAAATTTCGTATACAAGATTTCACAAATATTAAAAAGGACTTTGAACAAGATTTGAAGAAATTTACATATAAACTCGCCGTAAAATACAGCATGCCAATACAAGCCTTCAAAGAATGGCAATACAACCTTATCAAAATGTTCAATCTCCACTACAAAACATTGTGTAAAAAAACGTATTATCCTTCTCTTCAAAATGCAGTCAATAAATATGAAGATAAATATGTTATAACTTATACGGATAAAGTTGTATCAAATTACGCTTTCACATGCAGAAAATACTACGTTGATACTTTAAAAAATAGTTATCTTGATAAACAAATGTACTCCCCTTTACAACAAAATGGAACATGTCTGGTAAATAAAATTAAAACTCTGTATGAAAGCATTGGTATCGAACTTAAAGCAGTTAACTTTCCATATTTGGTACTCATACCAAAACTTCATAAAAATCCAGTCAAGTTCCGCCCGGTGACAGTGGGATGTGGATCCTATTTAACAATTGCAAATGAAAAACTTTTAACTATACTTAAAAATGTTATGATTATACTCAAGAAACAAGGAACAGTAATGATAAATAATAGTTACGATGTCATCAACCGACTTCCATTTTATAGCAGGGATATACGTTTCAAAAGTTACGATTTCCGTGATTTATTCAACAACATCAATCTGGAAAATCTATATGAAATTTTGAAGGAACTACATGAAATATATGACTTAAAAGAGCATATTACATTCAGAAAATACGAGGACTTGATTCGCATTGTGTTGTTTGAAAACATCTTATTTGATGGCACCAACTATTTTAAACAGGTTAAGGGTATTCCGATGGGAGGGGGATGTTCATCCCTGCTCGCCGATCTATACTTGTGTAAATTTGAAAATGGCACTCATATATTACATGAAATGCCATATTTTCGTTTCGTTGACGATGTCCTTATTGGGCAATATAAGAATACACCCCAATTTGATTTTACTTTTTATCCAAAAGAACTGGAATTGATTGAGAATATAAGTAAGGAGGAAGATAGTGTTGATTTTCTAGATATCACACTAAAACATGACAGTAGATATGGTACTTATACCGTCTTATATGACAAGAGAAACAATTTCAATATAAAAATCAACCGCATTATTGATTGGAGGTCCAATTTGACCAAAAACATTTTCAGAAATGTCGTCATTGGTCACCTCAATAGAAATCAACGCATTAATACTTTCAAGTCTGATTGCATCATGCATAATAGGAATATTATGAAGGAGGCAATAAAACGGAATTATCCAATTGGCTTCCTGAAATGTTATTATAATTCCCTATTTAATACAAAAAAGGGAGAAAATGCTTACTTAAAGGATATGGCAGAGGTGTAGAACGATGAAAGTGAAAATAACGAATAGCGCATGCGTGGACTTCTGTTATATATGATGCACTCCATCGTAACCGACAGGGGCATTTGCTGCATTTCCATTCTTTCCCTTGCGATCATGGTCGATTCCTATTTGTTTTCTTTGCACTTTTTCGAGTGTTTTTGATTTGACACATTTACGGAAGTATGGCTTCTGCATGGCATTGGTACCGTGAGTGTTGCCCGGGCATAAAAGCAGTCTTTTAAACGGGAAAGAGGGGTCGCCATCCCCCTCTACCATTTTATGCCTTGCATTTGGTCATTTCCCCTCTCTTTTTCATATGAATCTTGTATGTTACTTTAGGAGAATGTGCTGCATTGCGCCAACTTCTGGAGAAAAATTGGATAACTGTGAAATAATTTTATTTTAATATGTTTACTATGCTATATATATATATATATATATATATATATATATATATATATATATATATATATATATATACACCCCGCACAAAATAAAGCTTTAGTGTACTTTCTGTACGTGTTTTTGCTGAAATCCACTATTCAGTTGTTATACTGTCCCCACGAATTTCTCTCATACATATCCGCATGAGTTTTTCACTTAGAACCGTCAAATTTTCATTAAGAGACCCCAGATTTTCTGCAAATATTTTTAAGCCATATTTCTTCCCTAAGGGGGCAATATAAAAAATTAATTTCTACACTTTTATGCTATGTATCAAATAATTTTGAAATTCTTTTATTATAATTCTTCTTACGATTTGAAACATGTTTCCCACATCTGAAAGCATGTGTCTAGCACCACCGATTTAAAAATTAGCCTTATCAAAACCTTCAAAACACTTCGTACACTTTAAAGATATTTCTTAACATCACTTCAGCAAAAGACGGGCTTTTCCGTGAATTTAAACACGGATGATGCCATTAATTTGAAACACAATTCAGTGATAAATAACATTTCCAATAGAATTTACAGTGTTTTAAGGGAAATCGACGGATTTCACTCAAAACACTATTGCCTGTATTGGAACTAAAAATTTAATTTAAAATCTTTATTACGAAAGTTTGAAAGTCTATTATAATTTCTTTGAAGGACGTACAGTCGCTCACCCCCCCCCCCCCCCCCCCATCCCCAAAAAGTAAAAAACATCCGATCATTCCTTGTTATTCTGTTTCTTACATCTAAACTAAATATCATTAAACTTGGAAAAGTATCATTAATCTTGGAATAATGATTTTCAAAAAGAAATGTGCATCTAATTTGCACGAGTGATCGTTTTTATATTAACTTTGCACCAACCCAATTTTTTAAAGCGCAACAGCTACGTTTGGTAACTGATTCTGGCTCTCAAGATCAGAGTATTGAAAATAGAAATATTAATATAATTTTTACTTTCTCATACGTAGTATTCATAAAGTGTTGTTTTCACGAAAATTTTCGATTTCGAGATTTTGCTGCAAATATATGGTTTAGGACTTCCAAAATACGTTTTGACTGTTTCTGGAGTGATGTCCGTGTATCTGTCTGTGGTCGATTCGTTGTGTAAGCGATGGCTGCCACAAATATTAATGGATTTTCACGAAACTTTATATTCGGCTTCGTTAACAAAAAAAAATCGCATAAAACAACATTTAAGTAAATATAGTTTTTTACTTCATGTTTTGAAGATTTCTAAGGGCTATATCTCAAAGAAGGCAAGTTCTATTTTTCGTACCAAACCCTAATCAGCAACAAGGTAACTCACAAGAGACTTACCTACTAAATTTTGTGAAATTATTTAGAATAGTTTTAGAATTAGAGTGGATATATGTACATTGCACAGACAGACAGACAGGCACTCGCACACACACACATACAGACGTTATGTAAAAAAGAATTTTTGTATTCTAAACTGTTCGAAACGTGTAGATCCATCGAAAACTCGAGTTCCAATTTTTGACACGATTTCAACACTACCCCTATATATAATATCATATATTGCAGGGAGAATAAAATTGTACTATAATTGTGCTAAATTTAGAGTATTTTATTTTTTATATTATGTTTGTTTTCCTTTCATAGGTCTGAAATCCTCCTTGGGAAAATATTAAAGCAAAGTGGATGGAAGTGAGTATACCATGCCTTAATTCATTATTTATTTTTCTTATCATACCAACTTACCAAACCAACCTACCAGACAAACCTACTAGACCAACCTATGATACCAACTTATCAGACCAACCAGCTTATCAGACCAACTTACCAAACCAACTTATCAGCCCAACTTATCAGACCAACTTACCAGATCAACCAATTATGTCAACTTATCAGGCCAAATTACAAGCCAACTTATCTGACAAACTTATCAGCCCAACTTACTAGACAAACTTATCAGACCAACTTACCAGACCAACTTATCAGACCAACTTATCAGACCAACTTATCAGACCAACTTACCAGACTAACTTATCAGACCAACTTACCAGACCAACTTACCAGACCAACCAATTATACCAAGTTATCAGACCAACCATTTATACCAAGTTATCAGACCAACTTACCAGGCCAATTTATCAGACCCACTTACCAGACCAACCAATTATACCAACTTATCAGACAAACTTATCAGACAAACTTACCAGACAAACTTATCAGACAAACTTATCAGACAAACTTACCAGACAAACTTATCAGACCAAACTATCAGACCAGCTTACCAGCCCGAAGCTGAACATAATCGGTAAGAAGCGATCTTGTTCTAGTGATCACTGGTTGCACTGTCTTTTTATCCTGGAGAAGGAGGACTATTTCTTGCCTCTGAAACTAGTCGGCATCGTCATGATTATGTTGTATTCTGTTTTATACGAAACCTTCTAAACCTTTTTACATACATCATGATACATGGTGTTCAGAGGAAAGTTCTTAAGAACACCTATAATTTTAATATTGTAAAGAAAAGTCCATCAGAGTACACGCTAGGTAATAGTGCATATAGGTTAAGTATAGTTAAGTAATTGTATATATAACACTATAGTAAAGTGATCGTCAAAAAATCAAAACCGCTAATAAAGTTACGCAAATAGACATTTCTTTTGTAATTTTTCATTAGAAAACGATTGACATAAATTTTAGAACGCTAACATGAACCGTTCTCGAGATATTGCACATTTTTCAAAAAAATTATCAAAAAGTTACATAAAATAAAAGAAATATATTTTCTATTGAGAAACATGTTTACTTTTCATACGTAATATCATGCGATAAATTGGGTGACATCATTCTCGTGAATCTAGCTCGTTCCATTCATGGAAATGATACTTTGAATAATACTTTTGTATTTGAACGCCAATATTCATATATCTGCTGTAAGAATAACTTATTTCTCCGTCCATAATGCTTGGCGAGATTTTGGCGATGAATTTGGCGGAATGTCGCCAACTTGGCGATATTTTTAATTGTTGCCAAATTAATAAAAATCTCGCCAAATTTATAAAAATGACGCTAAATCAATGAACATTACGACTAATTGAAGAAAATTCAATATCTTGGAAAGCATATAAGTATCTACTATAAGAATAACATTTTTTTTAACTGTAAAAGTAGTAAATTCATTGCATTATATAAGGAAAGTCATGTGTTGCCCACATCAGATTTTTTTTCCTTCAGTTATAAATTGTGACACTCACAAACAACAATCTTTGTGCTACCTCTACTTCTTTGTACTGAAGCATATCTAGGAATACAAAGTAGCAAAAATTATTAAATTATTATTATTCTTTTCATAATTCCCTCATTTTTCCATGCTTTTCATATCCCCCTAAGGGAGTTTTGATAGTGTCTTTATCAGAAATGCATTAATGATGGTCAAAGTACATGTCTACCAGGTGACTTGTGTCCTATTATGATTTGCAGAGTAATTTCAAAATTCGAGTTGTACCACGGAGAGTTTTAATAGGATTTACACTAAAAGAAAAATACTAAAATAATGGGGTATTAAAAATGTACCTAATGAGATTTAATATAATATGAATGCTACATATCTGAACTGGGAATTCTTCTAAATGCGAGGGATGATACGAAACAGAACAAAGTACCAAAATCCACTTAGAGCTAACAACAGTGGCAGATGTCATGAGATAATCATGGGACAGCGCCTCTTCTGCCACCAAAATTAGTTTTCGTGTGAAGAACTTTATCGTTGAGTGAGGGTTTTTCCTTACAAATTTTCTTTCTTTAAACTTTCATTCTTTTTTATAAAATTTTAAACTTAAATTACCATTATTTTTTTACAAACTTTCATTTTTCATATAAAAAGTTTTTTTTTTTTTTAAATTTTCATTCTATTGACAATCGACGTACCAAAAGAGGTTTCAATTATACCTGCTTAACATTTTTTCAAATTTTCATTCTTTTTTACAAATTTTCAACTTAAATTATCATTTTTAACACTTTACAACATAGTTGAAAAGTGTTTATGACTTTATTCATTCTGTCTGTCTGTCTATCCGTTAGCACGATAACTGCCGTAAAAATGACTATCAAAATGAGATTTTAGTATGTTATTTAGGCGGTCTGTGAGGTTAAATGATTATCAAACTTTGATTATTTCTACAACGAAGCCTAATTTTCACTTATGGAGAATGTAAAAGATGTAGAATGAGTTGCAATAAGAATTTCTGCATTTCTTTAACGCAAAATTATTTAGCTCTGAAGTCTGCAATATAGCTGATATGAATGAAACATTCATTGATTTTACATGGAGAAGCAGACGATTTTTTCGATAGTTTTAAGCATAGAGTTAAATTACTTGTACCTCCTTGGTTTTAAGTTTTTAAATAAAATAAATTATTGTAGTATTGTGATGAATGAAAGGAATGGAAAAAAGGTTATGAATGACATCCTGCTTTTATATAGAGAGTCGGGCGATTTTTATTTCGATGACGCCATTTGAATAAAGTTCATTTGCTTTCGATGAAGTTTTGAAATATAATATATTATTGTAGTATTATGATAATTTTAAAAAATATTACGGTATCGCATTTTAGAGATGTTTAAATAAAATTGAATTGAAGTTGGAAAGTGTTTCATAATCAATGCTTTATGCATGATTGATCTTTCTTGTTTTTTCTACAAACGTTCTTATTTCACAAAACTTTTTTTTTTATTTTCGTTCCTCTGGACGAAAAGGGTGCATATTTACCCTTTTATGTTTTACCAAATTTTCTTTCTATATACTAAATTTTTATTATTTTTTACAAACTTTCAACTTAAATTGTCATGTTTTTTCTTTCCTCTTTCTTTCTTAACTTACTTTTATTTACAAAAACTTTTATTTTCAAAAACTTTTACTTTTACAAGTTTTATTCTATTCACGTGTGACGTGCCTGAAGTAGCTGACGGCTGTCTTGTACGCTTGGCTTGTATATTCTGAAGCCGATTGTTCTGCCTATGCTGTCAAGCCATCCAGGTTCCATTTACCACCAAAACAATGCTCGACCACATACTGCAGGACTTTCTCAACAATGTCTTTGAGGAATTAATATTCTCCCATGGTGATCCAGGTCCTCAGATTTATCACCAATAGAACAGGTCTGGAACATGCTGGGCTGGAAACATGCTTGAGGCTGCAATTGCAGCCTTCTCAGAATACCACTGAATTAGCTGACCAGTTGCAACATTTGTGGCAGACTCTTCCACAGAGGGACATAAGCAACTTAATTGACTCTATGCCGCACCGAATATCGGCCTGTATAGAAACCAAAGAGGATTTACCACTTCCTAATATGTCGTCTTGTTACCATCACTTCTTAATAAAACTTTTTTTTCTTTGCTTCCAAATTCTAATTATTTGCATATTTCCCTGAAGGATACATACATGCCGAGCTTTGCGGCTGTAGCTTCATTTTTTATGGGTGCATATATTTTTTGAAACAGGGTGTATTTTAATATCAAAATTTAGAAATGAAAACTGGTGGTTTCTCCCGTCAGAAATGGTTTTACGTGAATAATGTCTTGCAAATTAAAACTTCTATAAAGTTCCAATTACACATACTTGTATTGCACGCCTTTCAAAAAGCGTACTCGCACAGCTAGCTTTAATTATCAAAATTAGAACCGCCTTTTCAAAATAGTTTAAATATAGAAATATTAAAATTATAGCAACTATTTTTAGGAAACAAAGTGCTCTATTCTAAATCCAGTGACATATCCTTGTGATTTCAAATGGCTACAAATTACGTGTTTACTGTTCATAATAGTACATTTCGTCTTCTAAGTATAAGCATTACATACATTTAAAAGTAGAAAATAATCTTTTTCAATAAGACGATAGCTCGAAAACTATAAAATCTTCGTTAAGACAGATTAGTGATCTCAAACTGTTTAGAAACTGGATTTTTTTTGCTGAATATTTTTCTACCTTAACCTTTTTATCTATCTTTTATAGTTTAAGTGAGTGAAAATAAGCAAAATAAAGCGATGGAACACAAACATTTGTTCGATAAAAATAGATTAAAGTATCGAACATTTTTTGTTACCCTATTTTCGACGAAACAAATATAAACTATTTATATTTAGTTATATATTAGATCCGGAGATATAAGTGTTCATAATGTTTACATTTTTCTTAACTCTCTTATTTCTGCCGAACATCCCGACCACAGGTGTTAAGGGAAAACTTGAGAAACATATATAAGCACAAAAAAATTAGAATACATCATACAGCTGTTTCGGGAATACGCTGGATCTCCTTCGTCAGTGCAAGAGAATCAATAAACCTAAAGTCAAATAGAAGAATGGGTACGGAGGGCAGAAACATGGGATTATACACCCAACACAGAATACTATAGCGTCAGAAGCATTACTCCCATAGGAACCCATGGCAACATCTTTAACATGGGGTTTCGCATAGACACTAGCACTCCAAGCGACTAACCATTGGAACTACGATGTAAACACAGTGCGGATGCTCGATTTGGCGAGATTCACCCTCTTGGCGATTTTATTTTAATGCGGTCGGGTGAAAAAACGTACGGGACTGTACTTTTATAATTTTTGTAATTATAAAAATGATCAGCATCAGCATTTAAAAATACTTTTATCTGTAACAAATATATTTATTAGTCGAAGTAAATTTAAATAAAGTCAAGTAAATTTAATTAGTTTAATAAATTAAATAAAATGAAGTAAATTTAAATAGTCCAAAAGAGAAAAATTTAAATAGTCCATAAGAGTGAAATAAGCAAAGACAAATATTTAACTAGCAGTTTAGTACAGTAAAGTTTTTTATATTCATTATTTATTTATTTACTTTTTATACTGCTACAGGAACGGGAAGTGAAGAAAGAGCGACACAAGTTTGATATGTATCTTACTCTCTGCACTCGCTTTTGCTACGTATACGTAATGTACTTTCAACAAGTCATTATTACCTTTATTTCATTTTCTTTGCAGGAGATCGAGCTACATTGTTGCTACGAAGCTGGTATGGGGAAGCAAGTAAGTACGATATGAATATTTATTTTTCAAATGACGTCAAAGGTTGTCATGACGACAAGGCTGAAACGCTTTTGTTGAAACCAAAAATTCATCATAATGTTTGTTTGTTCTTTTTGACGCTTTTGTTCTGAATGCCCGTCTTGCTTTAAATGGGGCAGCATTTAATATTTCATTGTGGTTTTTTCTCACGCGAAGTTTCATTTTCACTTCTCAAATTTTAACTTTTTATTTATATTTTGTGGCTTTTTGTTTTCGCCGTTTGTACGGTGTTCGTAATATATAGGGGGTGACTAGGCACAAAAGAAATTCCAAGGAACACACCAAATTAAACAAGGTGTTTAAACATAGTGTAACACTATATTTAAAAAAAATGCAAAAATGCGAGGATGGAGGGGGGGGGGAGCGGCGATTTAGGGGCATTCCTGGGTCGTAATACGGTCCTGATAGTTTTACGAACAAGTAAAATGCCTTCATTAGAGGCTCTTTTGAGAACCAGAAGAAAAAAGCACATTTACAGGCAGCCATTCCTATTACTTCACTGTAGGGTTGTCATATTTAAACACTCGAGGCAAGGTTAGCAGATATAGCGCTTTATCGCCAATTTTTTGGCTTTTCGATCTTGCTCAAAATAATTAAAATTCCGAGAGATACCAGACCCTGCAGGAAGGTACTACGGAGAGTATATAAAAGTCGCCGTTCGATTAGAGAGCAGGCAACGTGATACAAGCTATATGGAATTGTGAAGTACGTCAATGTTTTAAGAATAGTATCAGCTGTTTCGTGAAATTAATGGAGCATTTAATAGCTGTTTTACTATATCTGACAGCTGTTTAGTGATATTGTGAGATAGCTATTGAACTATTTGATGTATAATTTTCCTCTTTATGCTGTGCTTGTAAATAAACGTGTTATTTATCAAGAAATTTGAACTCATTCTTGTATGCTGAAAGTACATCCACGATTTCAGAGGATACGTTGTAACAACAGTTGACCTCTCTTTTGGAGCTTCAGCAATTGCTTTTGAACACATATTTCCAACGTAAAAGTTTGTGGGCGGAGATCTAAATGCAATTCGAATTAACTGAAATGTGTCTGAACTCGATTTTGTCATACCAGTATCCATTTTTAAGTAGGCTACATTTTAAAGAGCTTGAAAAAATCTTTCGATTGATACCAAGTTTGACAATGTACCCTCTCGTCGAGGGGTGTGGGAGGGGGGGGGGCTAATACCCACCCCATCCCCGTTTGGGGCTAAAGATGGCACGAACACAAAAGCTGTATCACGGCAAGTTTTCACTACAATAATTGAAACTGTTAAGTTTCCCGATCTTTGAACCATAAATAACCAAACACTTTATGTCAAATTTTGTACTATGCTGCCATGTTAAGAAAATGTAAAATTTCGCATACATTTCGAAGTTTTCACTCGAATTTAAAATGTTTTTCGTTCTGGATTTTTATTTAATAAAGCCGATTTTCCGATTAGATTTTTATTTAATAATGATTTTTATTTAATAATTATTTATAATTTTTTTAGTTCTAGATTTTTATTTAATTAAGCCGATATTTTTATTAGATTTTTATTTAATATTGATTTTTATATAATAATTATTTATATTTTTTTAGTTTTTTAGTTCTAGATTATTTAATAAAGCCGATTTTCCGATTAGATTTTTATTTAATAATGATTTTTACTTAATAATTATTTATAATTTTTTTAGTTCTAAATTTTTATTTAATAAAGCCGATATTTTTATTAGATTTTTATTTAATATTGATTTTTATATAATAATTTTTTATATTTTTTTAGTTCTAGATTTTTATTTAATAAAGCCGATTTTCCGATTAGATTTTTATTTAATAATGATTTTTACTTAATAATTATTTATAATTTTTTTAAATCTAAATTTTTATTTAATAAAGCCGATATTTTTAATAGATTTTTATTTAATATTGATTTTTATATAATAATTATTTATATTTTTTAGTTCTAGGTTTTTATTTAATAAAGCCGATTTTTTGATTAAATTTTTATTTAATAGTGATTTTTACTTAGTAATTATTTATAATATTTATAATTCCAAATTTTTATTTAATAAAGCCGGATAAAATATTTCGTAAAAATCCATTGATGTTTGCGGATTGATCTTGTACACAAAAGATCGACCACAGACAGACGACAGAGAGACAGACAGACAGACGGACATCACTCTAAATCAGTGTTCGCGAAATCTTAAAACATATATTGGCATTAAAATATCAAAATAACGAATTTTCGCGAGCATTTTCAATATCATAACTCTATTCTATGGTATTCAGAAAGTAACTAAGCCTGCTAAAATTGAAGAAAATGGAATTTGATTTTCCCTCTATTCCGACTAATTGCTACAGAAGCTGACTACATATTGAAACCAAATTTTGTGTTAAAAGTATCTGGGCATTTTTATTTCCAGCTGATCTCGAATTTTTCAGATGGAAAATTTACGATTTTTACTTTCTCATGCTATGCAATATAATATAGAGAGTAGTGTTGTTACGAAAATGTTCAAATTCGAGATTTTGACGCCAATATATGTTTTAGAACCTCCTGAACACGCTTTGACTAATTTTGGAGTGCGATGCCTGCATGTCTGTCGGTGGTTGATATTTTGTGTGCACGATATCTACCACAAATATTAAAAGATTTTCACGAAACTTTATATCCAGCTTTGTTAACAAAGAATCTAGGACTAGATACATTTTTTTTTTTAATTCGAACGTAAACTTCAAAATTTATTGTAAATTTTATATTTTTACTTTCCTTATATACGTAATGTATAAGGAAAGTATTGCGACGGGGTCGAAAATTCGAATTCGAGTTTTCGACGGGAGAGCACGTTTCAAGCATCCCTGATCACGAATCAAACATTTTTGAAGCGATGTCTGTGTGTGTGTGTGTGTGTGTGTGTGTGTGTGTGTGTGTGCGTGTGTGTGTCAGTGAGCCTGTGGTGACGATAACTGACGAACAAATAGACCGATTCAAATCAAATTTGGTACAAAAATCACAATCCGTATACACTGGAAGCCTATTGTTTTTATACGCAATCGAATGTTCAGAACCCCCCTAAATTTTGGAGTGAAATTTTGAAAAATTCGTCAAAAAATCAAAACCGCTAATAAACTAACGCAAATAGACATTTCTTATGTAATTTTTTATTAGAAAACGATTGACATAAATTTTAGAACATTAACATGAGTCGTTCTCGAGATATTGCACATTTTTCAAAAGATTTCAAAACGTCATAAAATAAAAAAAAATATTTCCTATTGAGAAGCATGATCACTTTTCATGTGTAACACCATGCGATAAATTGGGTGACATCATTCTCGTGGATCTAGCTCGTTCCATTCATGAAAAAGATACTTTGAGTAATACTTTTGTATTTGAACGCCAATAGTTATTCATCTGCTGTAAGAATAACTTAATTCTTCGTCCATAATGCTTGGCGAAATTTTGGCGACAAATTCGGCGAAATGTCGCCAACTTGGCGAATTTTTTAATTGTTGCCAAATTAACAATAATCTCGCCAAATGGATAAAAATGACGCTAAATCAATCAAAATGACAACTAATTGAAGAAAATTCAATATCTTGGAAAAAATATAAGTATCTACTATAAGAATAACATTTTTTTAACTGTAAAAGTAGTAAATTCAATGCATTATATAAGGAAAGTCATGTGTTGCCCACATCAGTTTTTTTTTAACATAGCAGCATAGGACAAAATTTGACATAATCATGCAAAAAGTGGTTACTTATCTCTCAATAATCATGATACTTAATGGTTTCAATCCTTGTGAAAAGTAGCCTTAACACAATTTTTGTGTTTATGACATTATCAGCCCCTTCGGGGAGCAAGTAACGCCCCCTCTCCCCCGAAAGGGTACATTGTCAAGTTTGGTATAACTCGAAAGATTTTTCAAGCTCTTTAAAGTGAAGGGTAACACACTATAATTATAATTTTACGAACCTATCCTCAAGTATCTTGAGTGTATACATAGGATACAAGAACGAATCCAAATTTCTGGATAACTGACATTTATTCACAAGCACAAAGTAACCAGGTACAATATACAATCAAACAGCACTTAAATGCTCCACTCATTTCACAGAATAAGGGATATTATTCTCAAAATGTTGACGAAAGTAAGTTCCCAAAACAGCCGCTACTATTCTTAAAACGTTGACAAAAATGTAACACAGCCCAATGTAACTTGCGTCGCGTCCATTCGTTAACTCCCCCTGCAACAGAGGGGTAAGTGCTTTTTCTAGTCTTTCCATACAAACTTCTGGAATTCTCTATATCTCAAAGAATAATCGTTCTATCGAGAAGTTTCTGGAACATTCCGGAAATCCCCAAATATCGGCAAATTGGTGATAGATCGCAAAATCTGGCAACTCTTTTTCTAACTGGGAAATCCTGAAGACCCTGGGCTCACGTCATGCGCTGCATTTTCTTCGCCTGGCCTTTCCAGATCGATGAAAGAGGATGCGCCAAACGGAATATTGCGCGTTCGCAACAATAATCATTTGGACAAGCAAACAACATAAAAGAGTGCAATTTATACTTACGACTGACAAGATGAATACTTACAACTGACTAGATGAATACTTACGACTGACAAGATGAATACTTACGACTAACTATTTGCCATTACATTTTTTTTTACTTTCCCTGGAATACATGGTAATGTATAAGGAAAGTATTGGAATCATGTCGAAAATCGCAACTCGAGTTTTCGACGGATCTACACGTTTCGAGATCTCTAGAATACGAAAAAACTATTTTTAGCCTGACGTCTGTCTGTGTGTCTGTGCAATGTATGTATCCACTCTAACTCAAAAACTAATGGACCGAATTCCATAAAATTTGGTAGGTAAGACCCTTGGGTGTGACCTTGGTGCTGATTAGTTTTTGGTACAATTCGGATAAAAAACAATCCGCCTTTTTTTGCGAAATGGTCCTCAAAAATCTCATGTATTCACTCTAGCTGAAATACAAACTGACCAAATTTCACAAAATTTGGTAAATAAATCGCATGTGGGATACTCTTGTGCTGATTAGATTTTAGTACAATTCGAAAAAGAACAATCTGCCCTTTTTTACGAAATGGCCGGCAATAATCTCCAATATCTGAAAAAAGACTACGTATGTTCAAATATATCAATTAAATGCTCGTTTTATAGGTAATTTTTGACGAGGCAAAGAATAAGAACAACTCTATTACTCTATGACTAACCGTTCTCTAGATATTTGAGATTTTTCGCATTTTTTATGCCGCCTTTGGAAAAATGTCCAATTACCAAATTAAAGCAGAAATTGAATTAAAAATGCTAATTTAGTGTCATTTTGTGGAATTAAACTCAATTTAATGAGTTCTTATAGGAATAAAGAAAAAGTGAATTTGAGTCTGCAGGGAACGTGATGTGCTGCCCACATCATTTTTTTTTCATTACATTATTAAAATATATTTCATTATATTACATTTTTACGTTTTGATGAGAATAACATCTATTGTTGGAGTTTGCCAGTTTGTCTGGTTGAAATCGTGATAGATATAAACAGTAAAAGACAAAATGCTTACTATAAAATCCAATTTCTAGATTAATAATTTATTTTTACAAAACACTTATGGTTTTCAAGGAACTGTCTTAGCAAGTTGAAGATGATTAAAAAATTTCCTTTTTCCAAGTTTGTAATGCTTATATCTCGAAAACTAAAAGTTCTAGCTATAAACTATGATAAGAAATTTGTAATCTTTTAATTGAATTTTGTATCGAGTTCTTTGCTTTCGAACAATAGTGGTTATAATTCTATTACTTAATATTTTGGCATGTTAATTTTATCGAATGTTAGAGTTGTAACATTTAAATTCTCAAGAGTGTTGCAGCATTAGTGCATTTCCTTCTTGATGAAATGTTGGCAACAAATACTAGGAACTTTGTTTCGTGATAAAGAGATTAGGAAGTGAAGTGAAGTGGTGTCAGTTGGTAATCCGTTTCCTGAAATAATCTATTCAACATACTCAATAATCTCAAATAATTTTTGTGCACTCTACTCAAACACGTTACAAAAAAGCATGGTTCTGGTAAGTTTATGAAGAAATATATCGTTCGGGATCAAATAGGGTTATATTAACAGAATGTCTTGGCGATAACCACCGCTGACCATTTCTGATCATGCCAAGCGTGCCTATTTTCAAGTTGGTTAGTGCTTGGGGGCGTTGCAAAAGCTGGACTGAAACGTCGGTAAATATTAGTCTGTGATACCCAACACCTGCATTAAGATAGAGCCAATCAGAAAGCAGCATGAATAACAGTTCAGCCAATCCGAAACGACAAGAAACAACACAAGATTGGCGGGCGCTAAAATACAACAGAAATATCCCAACACGACGAATCAAGTCGGAACAAGAATAAATAAAACCCAACGGGACGAAGCATAGGTTAAAAATGATACATAAGAATAGAACGAAGAAAGTAAGGAGGGGAGATAATTTACAGGGCGCTCTTGCAGGCCGTGGACATAAATGGAGTGCAGGGCAAGTCACTTACTAAATTGCTGGAATTTTTCTGGATATGCAGGGTTTCAAAGAAATGAAGAGCATAGATCGACGTGCATTTTTGTATGATCATTGCTGAAGAAACCCCAAAACGGTGGTTAAATTGATAGCAATGCAGAACAATTGAAGATTTTTCAAAATAATATTTTTACTTCCCTTATATTCAATAATGTATAAGGAAAGTATTGTGACGGGGTCAAAAATTCGAATTCGAGTTTTCGACGGGAGAGCACGTTTCAAGCATCCCTGATCACGAATCGAACATTTTTGAAGTGATGTCTGTGTGTGTGTGTCAGTAAGGCTATGGAGACGATAACTGACGAACGAATGGACCGATTCGAACGAAATTTGGTACAAAAATTACAATCCGTAAACTCTGGAAGCCTATTGTTTTTATACACAATCGAATGTTCAAAACCCCCCTAAATTTTCGAGTGAAATTTTGAAAAAATCGTCAAAAAATCAAAACCTCTAATAAAGTTACGCAACTAGACATTTCTTATGTAATATTTCATTAGAAAGCGATTGACATAAATTTTAGAACGCTACCATGAACCGTTCTCGAAATATTGCACGTTTTAAAAAAAAATTATCAAAAAGTCATTTAAAATAAAAAAAAATATTTCCTATTGAGAAGCATGTTCACTTTTCATGTGTAATACCATGCGATAAATTGGGTGACATCATACTCGTGGATCTAGCTCGTTCCATTCCTGAAAAAAGATACTTTGAGTAATACTCTTGAATTTGAACGCCAATAGTCATTTATCTGCTGTAAGAATAACTTATTTCTCCGTCCATTACGCTTGGCGAGGTTTTGGCGACGAATTTGGTGGAATATCGCCAACTTGGGGACTTTTTTAAATGCTGCTACATTAACGAAAAATTCGCTAAATGGATAAAAATGACGCTCAATCAATGAAAATGACGACTCATTGACGAAAATTCAATATCTTGGAAATAATATAAATATCTACTATAAAAATAATCTATTTTTTTTTTACTGTAAAAGTAGTAAATTCATTGCATTATATAAGGAAAGTCATATGCTGCCCACATCAGATTTTTTGACGTAGTTCTCATGTTCCTTAATATGAAACTGTAATTGCACATTTAGTTTCTCCAATATAAGCGTATTTGTCAAACTAAACGTGCTGTACAGTACATTGTTTTAAACATGTCTAGAAAAAACACACCACCCACAAAGAAAGATGTTATTCACGCAAAAAGAATTTCGCTTTATCGGAATGGAGAATTTTTATAACATTTATCTATTTGGAAATGGCAACACAGGCAATCATTGCCTCAGACAGAAACCTCCCGAAAATGTGCGCGCATTGTCGGCTTTTAACATCACGATGTTAAACAAAACAAGCCAGGTTCGATTCCTAATAGAGTCGCATCTGATATCTCTCACCTTGATGGTATCTACAATCACAGAAAGCTGACGGGTCAATTTTTCAAACTAAGTTTTCTTACTACCATTGCAGGTATAGGCTATGTCACGTCAAGGAGCACATAATAAAGCAAATACTATAAGGTCATCCATAGATGATGGTATCCGCAATGATGCAAGTATTAACTAACTTTTAGTAGCAAGTATCTGCAAGTATTAACCTAACTTTTCGAATTCTTCGCACGCATCGCACTATACTGAGCAAAGAATGTGTTAGCTTAATCGCTCTTCTATTTTCAATTAATTTTCTTTGTACACCCACAGGGTAATTAGTTACAATGATTAATTAATCTGTATTTTAATGCACATTAATTTGTTCTCCTCACTACCACTTAAATCTAACGAATTAATAGCGGCAATTAATTAAATTTTACGCATGTAACTTTGGATTCTTCATCAATTTCTCGGCGGCTATTTACGATCCAATTTAAAACTCTAAGAGTTTCTAGAAATTTGAGGGGTTTTCTTTTTAATTTCCTATCATATTGTTGCAAACGCTTAAAATGCTCTTTTTCTCCCTCTCAGTTGGAGTCTCGTTTAAATACCAGGCGGAGAAAACACCCGTACAAGCATCCTTTCCCATAACGTGATCCTAGGGTTCTCATATGCCGAAGTTCTAAGAAGGGTTTCCAGATTTGGCTATTTATAGCCAATTTAGTGACTATCCGAAGAGTTGAGAATCACCTCCAAATAACGAATATTCTACTAGTTACGAGATGTTTCTAGAAATTTTTACAGATAGTCTATAAAATGAGTCATCACTTAGTTGGAGGGTGGTTGCCGTGATACGAGCTACGTTGAACTGTGATATTCGTCAATATTTGAAGAATAGTAGCCACTACTTTTATTTTCCTTATATACATAATGTATAAGGAAAGTATTGTGACGGGGTCGAAAATTCGAATTCGAGTTTTCGACGGGAGAGCACGTTCCAAGCATCACTGATCACGATTCAAACATTTTTGAGGTGATGTCTGCGTGTGTGTGTGTGTGTGTGTGTGTGTGTGCGTGTGTGTGTGTGTGAGTGTTTGTGTCAGTGAGACTGTGGAGACGATATCTCACGAACGAATGGAGCGATTCGAATGAAATTTGATACAAAAATCACAATCCGTGAATACTGGAAGTCTATTGTTTTAAAACACAATCGAATGTTCAGAACCCCCCTAAATTTTCGGGTGAAATTTTGAAAAAATCATCAAAAAATCAAAACCTTTAATAAAGTTACGCAAATAGACATTTCTTATGTAATTTTTCCTTAGAAAACGATTGACATACTTTAGAACGCTAGCATGAACCGTTCTCGAGATATTGCACGTTTTTCAAATAATTTTATCACAGAATCCCATAAATGAAAAAAAAATATTAACTGTTAAGAAACATGTTCACTTTTCATATGTAATATCATGCGATACATTGGGTGACGTCATTTTCCTGGATCTAGCTCGTTCCATTCATCAATAACGGTACTTTGAGTAATACTTTTTATTTGAACGCCAATAGCCATTTATCTGCTGTAAGAATAACTTATTTCTCCGTCCATAACGTTTGGCGAGATATTGGCAACGAATTTAGCGGAATGTCGCCAACTTGGCGACATTTTTAAATCTTGCCAAATTAAGGAAAATCTCGCCCAATGGATAAAAACGACGCTAAATCAATGAAAATGACGACTCATTGAAGAAAATTCAATATCTCGGAAAGAATATAAATATCTACTATAAGAATAACATTTTGTTTAACTGTAAAAATAGTAAATTCATTGCATTATATAAGGAAGATCATGTGCTGCCCACATCAGATTCTTTGAAATGGAACATGTCGATGTTTCGAGATTAGCATCCCTCGTTTTGTGTAATAAGTAGATCATTTAAGTGCTGTTTTATTGTATATTGTTCCTGTTTAATCTGTATTTGCAAATATACGTGTTAGTTACCCAGAAATTTGGACTCCTTTTTTGTATCCTGAACTTACACCTACGATTCTTAAGGTTACTTCATAACGAATTGGTGTCAGAAGTGATATTTCTGTAAACTCGGCGAGCGTATGGAAGTGAATGGAAAAGCGATGGAGGAATAGTTGAAAGAGACGATGACTTTGATTAATGTTGAACACAACTAGATGAAAGAAACGATGAAAGCAATACAAGGCGAGATGAAAGCTGTATAAGACTAGAAAAAAGCCAGACAAGAAACGATGGAAGAAAAGATTATAGATGGACAAGACGAGATGAAAGAAACGGTAAAATAAAATCCGTACGAGACAAGATGAAAGCTGAACAAGAAGCTATGAAAGACGAGATGAAAGAAGAGATAAATTCCGTGAAAGAAGATATTAAAGAAGAAATGAAAGCAAAGTAAACCGAAATGAAGAAAAAGATTAAATCCGAGATGAAAGAAGAATTCAAGACTATACAGAGCGAAATGAAAGCCGGACAAGAAGAGATGAAATAAGATGAGAAACAAAACATTAAATCCGTTCAAGAACAAATGAGACATGGCATTACATCCGTACAAAAACATTACACCCGTTTAAAAAGACATTACATCCGTTCAAAAAGACATTACATCCGTATCAAAAGACATTATATTCGTACAAAAACATTACATTCGTTCAAAAAGACATTATATTCGTATAAAAACATTACATCCTTTCAAAAAGACATTATATCCGTACAAAAAGATATTTCATCCGTACAAAAGACATTTTATATGTACAAAAAGACATTTCATCCATACAAAAAGACATTTCATCCATACAAAAAGACATTTCATCAGTACAAAAAGACATTTCATCCGCTCAAAAAGGCATTTAACCGTACAAAAGACATTTTATATGTACAAAAAGACATTTCATCCATACAAAAAGACATTTCATCAGTACAAAAAGACATTACATCCGTTCAAAAAGATATTTTATCCGTACAAAAAGACATTTTATCTGTACAAAAAGACATTTCAACCGGGTACAAGAAGACATTTCATCCGTACAAAAAGACATTACATCCGTTCAAAAAGACATTTAACCGTACAAAAAGACATTTAACCGTACAAAAAGACATTTTATATGTACAAAAAGACATTTCATCCGTGCAAAAAGACATTTCATCAGTACATAAAGACATTACATCCGTTCAAAAAGACATTTTATCCGTACAAAAAGACATTTTATCTGTACAAAAAGACATTTCAACCGTACAAAAGACATTTCATCCGTACAAAAAGACATCTCATCCGTACAAGAAGACATTTCATATGTACAAAAAGACATTGATGCCGGACCAAAAGAGACTCCAGAGCATTTTACACTATATAAGGTTCTTATAAAAGTTTTCAAGCACCCCACTGACTTTGAGATTTAAAGGTCCATGAGTAAGGAAAGATCCGATAGTCCACGTTAGGTCCATCTATAGTATAGAGACCAAGCCAGAGCAAATTAAAGCAATTGCAGTGCAGAGAATTTAAAAATTCAGGATAACAAACTGCAAAGCGAAGCAAGATAGACGTAAAAGCAGATTGCAAAGTTATAGAGTATTATGTAATTGCAAGAATCGAAACTAAAACTGATATAGGAGGCATTTATTTGAGACACTGTGGTTATTGCTGAACGGCTGTTCTACACAGGGATGAAATAAACACGCGTACATGAACATAAATCTAGTGCAGACCTCCTTCAAATGCCCTCCGTCAAAGGCAATGCCCATTTGAATACCAAAAAGAATGTCACTGCTATGACAAACATCACTGATATGATGTTGACAAACATGTAACGTTGACAAACATCACATCAGTGACTTCCATTTACTTTCAAAGTGTATTACTTTAAGTATAAAAGTAAACTAGATTACTTTTAAATTACAAAATCAAAGTAGATTACTTTCAATGTATAAAATCAAAGTAGGTAACTTTCAAAGTATAAAAATCGAAGTACATAATTTTCAAAGTTTAAAATCAAAGTAGATTACTTTCAAAATATAAAATCAAAAGTACATTACTTTCAAAGCATAAAATCAAAGTAGATTACTTTTAGTAATCAAAGTTCATTGCTTTTCTTATATACGTAGTTTAATGTATAGGGAAAGTATTTTGAAGGTAACGAAAATTCGAATTCGAGATTTAGACAGGTAAGCACATATCAGGTATCCCTAATCTCGAATCGAACGTTTCTGAGACGATGTTTGTATGTGTGTGTGTGTGTGAGTAAGAGAGACAAAGACTTCGCGATATCTTGAAAACCAATGGAGAGTTTCGAACGAAAGTGGGTACAAATATTACGATCTGTGAATACTGGAACCTTATTGATTTTAAGCGCAATCGAATGTTAGGAAGATCCCCAAATTTTCGAATAAAATTTTGAAAAAATCATTAAACAATCAGAACCTTTAATAATGTTACGTAAATTATCATTTCTGTTGTAATTACTTTTTAGAAAATTAATGCCGCACACTTTAAATCCCTAGCGTAAACCATTCGTAAGATATTGCAAGTTTTTAAAATAGTTTTTTGTAATTTGTTTGACAAACTTAAGAAAACTTGTTAACATCATTCTCGTGGATCTATAATAGTTCGTTCCATTCAAGACAGAAGATATTTGTATAATAGTTTTGTATTTTTACGACAGAGAATTCGCCAGAAGAAAAGTTCATTCTTTCGGTGTTTAAAGTTTGATAATAAATTTGGCGAACATAGCGATTCATTTAGCCAAATATTTGCCAACTTGGGGGTGTTACCCAAGTTTGACGAAAATGTCGTTAAAATTTAAAAAAAATGACGTTAAATGGACGGAAATGACTCCAGATTGTTTACCAAATTATTAAGATATTTTAATATATATACTCTAATGCTTATTGTGGATGCTATCAATATCGATAATTGCTAATTTCGAGTTGCGCGAAATACAAGTTAGTTAGGTTCTTCGAAACAGTTTTAAATGTTTTTATCAGAAAAAGTGCAAAATGTACAATTTAATGTTTAAAAACAGTGTGCCGTGGATATTATGCATCCTTTTTTCTCTGTGAAAGAATAAATTAATTGTATTACATTCTACAACAAAAAAATCGACGCACCATGAAGAAGTTGTCCGATTGTGCTAAAAATTGGTGGATATGAAGAACATACATAGAAAAAGAAACGATTAAAATTTCAGAACAATTTAAAGATTTAGAGTTTGACCGTATACAAAGGGAGGAAGTCAATAAGGCGTTGGTCCACCTCTGGCCTGGATGCAAGATGTCACCCGGCGTGGCATAGACTGATAAAGTTCACGGATGGTGTCCTGTGGAATGTCTTGCTAAATTGTCTCCAACTGTCGGGCTAAATCGTCAACATTATGGGATGGCTGAAATCGCCTTCCCATAACGTCCCAAATGTGCTCTATGGGAGAGAAATCAGGAGACCTAGCTATCCAAGGAAGTGTTGGGCAAGCTTGAAGACAATTCATAGCAACACGTGCCGTGTGCGGTCGGACATTATCTTGTTGAAAAGTAAGTCCGGGGTGTCGCAAAAGGAACGGTAACACAACCGGTCGTAGAATGTTGTCTACTTACCACTGTGCTGTCAGTGTGCTAGAAATGACAACCAAAGACGTAAGATATCCGCAGTCGAAATACAACAGAAATTTTGACTACAGATTCAGAATCGCTCCTTATATACACCTGCTGAATGCGCAGTTCCGATACGCTGGAGCTCCCACTATTTATTCATTGGACACCAAATTTTATTCATTTGCATGTTCGCTCAAAATGTCTTTGCATACGAAATTTCATTACAATCGGACAGCTTCTTCTTGGTGCGTCGATTTTTTTGTTATAAAGTATGTATAGGAAAGTTACATGCTGCACTTCAGCTTTCTACTTTTTTATACATAGTATCGAGAAAGTATTATTTTCGTGAAAATTTTCGATTTCGAAATTTTGTTGCCAATATATGTTTCAAGACCTCCGGAACAAATTTTTACTATTTTTAGAGTGATGCATGTCTATCTGTATATCTGTGATCGATTTCTTGTGTATACATGATAGCAACCTCAAATATTAATGGATGTTTACGAAACTTTATGTACGACTTTGTTATCAAAAAATCTAGAACCAGATAGTATTTTTTAAATAGGAGCTAAAACTTCTAAACTTATTAGAAATTTTATATTTTTTAACATGGCAGCATAAGACAATATTTGACACAATCACGCATAAAAGGGTTTATTTAAGGCCCAATGATCACAAGACTCTATAAAGTCAAACATTGTTATGAGAAGGAGCCGCGATACAAATTTTTTGTTCGCGACGTCATTAGTCTCGCTTGAGGGAACAGTTACCCCCCCCCCCCCGAGGGGTAACATTGTCAAGTAGGGTATCAAAGCATGCCATTATCAAGTATGGTATCAGAGTTCTTATAAAAGTTTTCAAGCACCCCACTGACTTTGAGATTTAAAGGTCCATGAGTAAGGAAAGATCCGATAGTCCACGTTAGGTCCATCTATAGTATAGAGACCAAGCCAGAGCAAATTAAAGCAATTGCAGTGCAGAGAATTTAAAAATTCAGGATAACAAACTGCAAAGCGAAGCAAGATAGACGTAAAAGCAGATTGCAAAGTTATAGAGTATTATGTAATTGCAAGAATCGAAACTAAAACTGATATAGGAGGCATTTATTTGAGACACTGTGGTTATTGCTGAACGGCTGTTCTACACAGGGATGAAATAAACACGCGTACATGAACATAAATCTAGTGCAGACCTCCTTCAAATGCCCTCCGTCAAAGGCAATGCCCATTTGAATACCAAAAAGAATGTCACTGCTATGACAAACATCACTGATATGATGTTGACAAACATGTAACGTTGACAAACATCACATCAGTGACTTCCATTTACTTTCAAAGTGTATTACTTTAAGTATAAAAGTAAACTAGATTACTTTTAAATTACAAAATCAAAGTAGATTACTTTCAATGTATAAAATCAAAGTAGGTAACTTTCAAAGTATAAAAATCGAAGTACATAATTTTCAAAGTTTAAAATCAAAGTAGATTACTTTCAAAATATAAAATCAAAAGTACATTACTTTCAAAGCATAAAATCAAAGTAGATTACTTTTAGTAATCAAAGTTCATTGCTTTTCTTATATACGTAGTTTAATGTATAGGGAAAGTATTTTGAAGGTAACGAAAATTCGAATTCGAGATTTAGACAGGTAAGCACATATCAGGTATCCCTAATCTCGAATCGAACGTTTCTGAGACGATGTTTGTATGTGTGTGTGTGTGTGAGTAAGAGAGACAAAGACTTCGCGATATCTTGAAAACCAATGGAGAGTTTCGAACGAAAGTGGGTACAAATATTACGATCTGTGAATACTGGAACCTTATTGATTTTAAGCGCAATCGAATGTTAGGAAGATCCCCAAATTTTCGAATAAAATTTTGAAAAAATCATTAAACAATCAGAACCTTTAATAATGTTACGTAAATTATCATTTCTGTTGTAATTACTTTTTAGAAAATTAATGCCGCACACTTTAAATCCCTAGCGTAAACCATTCGTAAGATATTGCAAGTTTTTAAAATAGTTTTTTGTAATTTGTTTGACAAACTTAAGAAAACTTGTTAACATCATTCTCGTGGATCTATAATAGTTCGTTCCATTCAAGACAGAAGATATTTGTATAATAGTTTTGTATTTTTACGACAGAGAATTCGCCAGAAGAAAAGTTCATTCTTTCGGTGTTTAAAGTTTGATAATAAATTTGGCGAACATAGCGATTCATTTAGCCAAATATTTGCCAACTTGGGGGTGTTACCCAAGTTTGACGAAAATGTCGTTAAAATTTAAAAAAAATGACGTTAAATGGACGGAAATGACTCCAGATTGTTTACCAAATTATTAAGATATTTTAATATATATACTCTAATGCTTATTGTGGATGCTATCAATATCGATAATTGCTAATTTCGAGTTGCGCGAAATACAAGTTAGTTAGGTTCTTCGAAACAGTTTTAAATGTTTTTATCAGAAAAAGTGCAAAATGTACAATTTAATGTTTAAAAACAGTGTGCCGTGGATATTATGCATCCTTTTTTCTCTGTGAAAGAATAAATTAATTGTATTACATTCTACAACAAAAAAATCGACGCACCATGAAGAAGTTGTCCGATTGTGCTAAAAATTGGTGGATATGAAGAACATACATAGAAAAAGAAACGATTAAAATTTCAGAACAATTTAAAGATTTAGAGTTTGACCGTATACAAAGGGAGGAAGTCAATAAGGCGTTGGTCCACCTCTGGCCTGGATGCAAGATGTCACCCGGCGTGGCATAGACTGATAAAGTTCACGGATGGTGTCCTGTGGAATGTCTTGCTAAATTGTCTCCAACTGTCGGGCTAAATCGTCAACATTATGGGATGGCTGAAATCGCCTTCCCATAACGTCCCAAATGTGCTCTATGGGAGAGAAATCAGGAGACCTAGCTATCCAAGGAAGTGTTGGGCAAGCTTGAAGACAATTCATAGCAACACGTGCCGTGTGCGGTCGGACATTATCTTGTTGAAAAGTAAGTCCGGGGTGTCGCAAAAGGAACGGTAACACAACCGGTCGTAGAATGTTGTCTACTTACCACTGTGCTGTCAGTGTGCTAGAAATGACAACCAAAGACGTAAGATATCCGCAGTCGAAATACAACAGAAATTTTGACTACAGATTCAGAATCGCTCCTTATATACACCTGCTGAATGCGCAGTTCCGATACGCTGGAGCTCCCACTATTTATTCATTGGACACCAAATTTTATTCATTTGCATGTTCGCTCAAAATGTCTTTGCATACGAAATTTCATTACAATCGGACAGCTTCTTCTTGGTGCGTCGATTTTTTTGTTATAAAGTATGTATAGGAAAGTTACATGCTGCACTTCAGCTTTCTACTTTTTTATACATAGTATCGAGAAAGTATTATTTTCGTGAAAATTTTCGATTTCGAAATTTTGTTGCCAATATATGTTTCAAGACCTCCGGAACAAATTTTTACTATTTTTAGAGTGATGCATGTCTATCTGTATATCTGTGATCGATTTCTTGTGTATACATGATAGCAACCTCAAATATTAATGGATGTTTACGAAACTTTATGTACGACTTTGTTATCAAAAAATCTAGAACCAGATAGTATTTTTTAAATAGGAGCTAAAACTTCTAAACTTATTAGAAATTTTATATTTTTTAACATGGCAGCATAAGACAATATTTGACACAATCACGCATAAAAGGGTTTATTTAAGGCCCAATGATCACAAGACTCTATAAAGTCAAACATTGTTATGAGAAGGAGCCGCGATACAAATTTTTTGTTCGCGACGTCATTAGTCTCGCTTGAGGGAACAGTTACCCCCCCCCCCCCCCCCCGAGGGGTAACATTGTCAAGTAGGGTATCAAAGCATGCCATTATCAAGTATGGTATCAGAGTTCTTATAAAAGTTTTCAAGCACCCCACTGACTTTGAGATTTAAAGGTCCATGAGTAAGGAAAGATCCGATAGTCCACGTTAGGTCCATCTATAGTATAGAGACCAAGCCAGAGCAAATTAAAGCAATTGCAGTGCAGAGAATTTAAAAATTCAGGATAACAAACTGCAAAGCGAAGCAAGATAGACGTAAAAGCAGATTGCAAAGTTATAGAGTATTATGTAATTGCAAGAATCGAAACTAAAACTGATATAGGAGGCATTTATTTGAGACACTGTGGTTATTGCTGAACGGCTGTTCTACACAGGGATGAAATAAACACGCGTACATGAACATAAATCTAGTGCAGACCTCCTTCAAATGCCCTCCGTCAAAGGCAATGCCCATTTGAATACCAAAAAGAATGTCACTGCTATGACAAACATCACTGATATGATGTTGACAAACATGTAACGTTGACAAACATCACATCAGTGACTTCCATTTACTTTCAAAGTGTATTACTTTAAGTATAAAAGTAAACTAGATTACTTTTAAATTACAAAATCAAAGTAGATTACTTTCAATGTATAAAATCAAAGTAGGTAACTTTCAAAGTATAAAAATCGAAGTACATAATTTTCAAAGTTTAAAATCAAAGTAGATTACTTTCAAAATATAAAATCAAAAGTACATTACTTTCAAAGCATAAAATCAAAGTAGATTACTTTTAGTAATCAAAGTTCATTGCTTTTCTTATATACGTAGTTTAATGTATAGGGAAAGTATTTTGAAGGTAACGAAAATTCGAATTCGAGATTTAGACAGGTAAGCACATATCAGGTATCCCTAATCTCGAATCGAACGTTTCTGAGACGATGTTTGTATGTGTGTGTGTGTGTGAGTAAGAGAGACAAAGACTTCGCGATATCTTGAAAACCAATGGAGAGTTTCGAACGAAAGTGGGTACAAATATTACGATCTGTGAATACTGGAACCTTATTGATTTTAAGCGCAATCGAATGTTAGGAAGATCCCCAAATTTTCGAATAAAATTTTGAAAAAATCATTAAACAATCAGAACCTTTAATAATGTTACGTAAATTATCATTTCTGTTGTAATTACTTTTTAGAAAATTAATGCCGCACACTTTAAATCCCTAGCGTAAACCATTCGTAAGATATTGCAAGTTTTTAAAATAGTTTTTTGTAATTTGTTTGACAAACTTAAGAAAACTTGTTAACATCATTCTCGTGGATCTATAATAGTTCGTTCCATTCAAGACAGAAGATATTTGTATAATAGTTTTGTATTTTTACGACAGAGAATTCGCCAGAAGAAAAGTTCATTCTTTCGGTGTTTAAAGTTTGATAATAAATTTGGCGAACATAGCGATTCATTTAGCCAAATATTTGCCAACTTGGGGGTGTTACCCAAGTTTGACGAAAATGTCGTTAAAATTTAAAAAAAATGACGTTAAATGGACGGAAATGACTCCAGATTGTTTACCAAATTATTAAGATATTTTAATATATATACTCTAATGCTTATTGTGGATGCTATCAATATCGATAATTGCTAATTTCGAGTTGCGCGAAATACAAGTTAGTTAGGTTCTTCGAAACAGTTTTAAATGTTTTTATCAGAAAAAGTGCAAAATGTACAATTTAATGTTTAAAAACAGTGTGCCGTGGATATTATGCATCCTTTTTTCTCTGTGAAAGAATAAATTAATTGTATTACATTCTACAACAAAAAAATCGACGCACCATGAAGAAGTTGTCCGATTGTGCTAAAAATTGGTGGATATGAAGAACATACATAGAAAAAGAAACGATTAAAATTTCAGAACAATTTAAAGATTTAGAGTTTGACCGTATACAAAGGGAGGAAGTCAATAAGGCGTTGGTCCACCTCTGGCCTGGATGCAAGATGTCACCCGGCGTGGCATAGACTGATAAAGTTCACGGATGGTGTCCTGTGGAATGTCTTGCTAAATTGTCTCCAACTGTCGGGCTAAATCGTCAACATTATGGGATGGCTGAAATCGCCTTCCCATAACGTCCCAAATGTGCTCTATGGGAGAGAAATCAGGAGACCTAGCTATCCAAGGAAGTGTTGGGCAAGCTTGAAGACAATTCATAGCAACACGTGCCGTGTGCGGTCGGACATTATCTTGTTGAAAAGTAAGTCCGGGGTGTCGCAAAAGGAACGGTAACACAACCGGTCGTAGAATGTTGTCTACTTACCACTGTGCTGTCAGTGTGCTAGAAATGACAACCAAAGACGTAAGATATCCGCAGTCGAAATACAACAGAAATTTTGACTACAGATTCAGAATCGCTCCTTATATACACCTGCTGAATGCGCAGTTCCGATACGCTGGAGCTCCCACTATTTATTCATTGGACACCAAATTTTATTCATTTGCATGTTCGCTCAAAATGTCTTTGCATACGAAATTTCATTACAATCGGACAGCTTCTTCTTGGTGCGTCGATTTTTTTGTTATAAAGTATGTATAGGAAAGTTACATGCTGCACTTCAGCTTTCTACTTTTTTATACATAGTATCGAGAAAGTATTATTTTCGTGAAAATTTTCGATTTCGAAATTTTGTTGCCAATATATGTTTCAAGACCTCCGGAACAAATTTTTACTATTTTTAGAGTGATGCATGTCTATCTGTATATCTGTGATCGATTTCTTGTGTATACATGATAGCAACCTCAAATATTAATGGATGTTTACGAAACTTTATGTACGACTTTGTTATCAAAAAATCTAGAACCAGATAGTATTTTTTAAATAGGAGCTAAAACTTCTAAACTTATTAGAAATTTTATATTTTTTAACATGGCAGCATAAGACAATATTTGACACAATCACGCATAAAAGGGTTTATTTAAGGCCCAATGATCACAAGACTCTATAAAGTCAAACATTGTTATGAGAAGGAGCCGCGATACAAATTTTTTGTTCGCGACGTCATTAGTCTCGCTTGAGGGAACAGTTACCCCCCCCCCCCCCCCCGAGGGGTAACATTGTCAAGTAGGGTATCAAAGCATGCCATTATCAAGTATGGTATCAGAGTTCTTATAAAAGTTTTCAAGCACCCCACTGACTTTGAGATTTAAAGGTCCATGAGTAAGGAAAGATCCGATAGTCCACGTTAGGTCCATCTATAGTATAGAGACCAAGCCAGAGCAAATTAAAGCAATTGCAGTGCAGAGAATTTAAAAATTCAGGATAACAAACTGCAAAGCGAAGCAAGATAGACGTAAAAGCAGATTGCAAAGTTATAGAGTATTATGTAATTGCAAGAATCGAAACTAAAACTGATATAGGAGGCATTTATTTGAGACACTGTGGTTATTGCTGAACGGCTGTTCTACACAGGGATGAAATAAACACGCGTACATGAACATAAATCTAGTGCAGACCTCCTTCAAATGCCCTCCGTCAAAGGCAATGCCCATTTGAATACCAAAAAGAATGTCACTGCTATGACAAACATCACTGATATGATGTTGACAAACATGTAACGTTGACAAACATCACATCAGTGACTTCCATTTACTTTCAAAGTGTATTACTTTAAGTATAAAAGTAAACTAGATTACTTTTAAATTACAAAATCAAAGTAGATTACTTTCAATGTATAAAATCAAAGTAGGTAACTTTCAAAGTATAAAAATCGAAGTACATAATTTTCAAAGTTTAAAATCAAAGTAGATTACTTTCAAAATATAAAATCAAAAGTACATTACTTTCAAAGCATAAAATCAAAGTAGATTACTTTTAGTAATCAAAGTTCATTGCTTTTCTTATATACGTAGTTTAATGTATAGGGAAAGTATTTTGAAGGTAACGAAAATTCGAATTCGAGATTTAGACAGGTAAGCACATATCAGGTATCCCTAATCTCGAATCGAACGTTTCTGAGACGATGTTTGTATGTGTGTGTGTGTGTGAGTAAGAGAGACAAAGACTTCGCGATATCTTGAAAACCAATGGAGAGTTTCGAACGAAAGTGGGTACAAATATTACGATCTGTGAATACTGGAACCTTATTGATTTTAAGCGCAATCGAATGTTAGGAAGATCCCCAAATTTTCGAATAAAATTTTGAAAAAATCATTAAACAATCAGAACCTTTAATAATGTTACGTAAATTATCATTTCTGTTGTAATTACTTTTTAGAAAATTAATGCCGCACACTTTAAATCCCTAGCGTAAACCATTCGTAAGATATTGCAAGTTTTTAAAATAGTTTTTTGTAATTTGTTTGACAAACTTAAGAAAACTTGTTAACATCATTCTCGTGGATCTATAATAGTTCGTTCCATTCAAGACAGAAGATATTTGTATAATAGTTTTGTATTTTTACGACAGAGAATTCGCCAGAAGAAAAGTTCATTCTTTCGGTGTTTAAAGTTTGATAATAAATTTGGCGAACATAGCGATTCATTTAGCCAAATATTTGCCAACTTGGGGGTGTTACCCAAGTTTGACGAAAATGTCGTTAAAATTTAAAAAAAATGACGTTAAATGGACGGAAATGACTCCAGATTGTTTACCAAATTATTAAGATATTTTAATATATATACTCTAATGCTTATTGTGGATGCTATCAATATCGATAATTGCTAATTTCGAGTTGCGCGAAATACAAGTTAGTTAGGTTCTTCGAAACAGTTTTAAATGTTTTTATCAGAAAAAGTGCAAAATGTACAATTTAATGTTTAAAAACAGTGTGCCGTGGATATTATGCATCCTTTTTTCTCTGTGAAAGAATAAATTAATTGCATTACATTCTACAACAAAAAAATCGACGCACCATGAAGAAGTTGTCCGATTGTGCTAAAAATTGGTGGATATGAAGAACATACATAGAAAAAGAAACGATTAAAATTTCAGAACAATTTAAAGATTTAGAGTTTGACCGTATACAAAGGGAGGAAGTCAATAAGGCGTTGGTCCACCTCTGGCCTGGATGCAAGATGTCACCCGGCGTGGCATAGACTGATAAAGTTCACGGATGGTGTCCTGTGGAATGTCTTGCTAAATTGTCTCCAACTGTCGGGCTAAATCGTCAACATTATGGGATGGCTGAAATCGCCTTCCCATAACGTCCCAAATGTGCTCTATGGGAGAGAAATATAGGTATGGTATCAAGTATGGTATCGATAAATTTTTCAAGCTCTTTAAAGTGAAGGGAAACACACTATGGTTGTAATCATTTCGACCCAAGATACCGATATTTCAGATTTTTACGTTCCCTGCAATACATGGTAATGTATAGGGAAAGTATTGGAATCATGTCGAAAATCGCAACTCGAGTTTTCGACGGATCTACACGTTTCGAGACCTCTAGAAAACGAAAAAACCATTTTTAGCGTGACGTCTGTGTGTGTGTCTGTGTGTCTGTCTGTGTGTCTGTCTGTCTGTCTGTGCAGATTTTGCATCCACTCTAACTAAAAAACTAATTGACCGAATTTCATAAAATTTGGTAGGTAAGTCACTTGTGCACGAATCTGGTGCTGATTAGTTTTGGGTATGACTCGGGTTAAAAGAACCCACCTTTTTTTGCGAAATGGCCCGCAAAAGCTTGTATCCACTCTAGCTGAGAAACTAATGGACCGAATTTCACAAAATTCGGTAGATAAGTCGCGTATAGGTCACCCTGGTGCTGATTAGATTTTAGTACGATTCAGAAAAAAATAACCTGCCCTTTTTTGCAAAATGGCCCGCGAAAATTGTCAAATTCTAAACTAAGAAGCTACGTATGCTCAAATATATCCATTAAATGCTTGTTCAATACGTAATTTTTAACGAAGAAAAGAATAAGACCAACCCCATTACACTAGGATTAGCCGTTCTCGAGATATATTAGTTTTTTTTCGTATTTTCTCTACGCCACCTTTGAAAATAAGTCCAGTTATCAATTGAGAACGAAAATTGAATTAAAAGTGAATTAAATTTAATTGAAATAAAGAGAACGTGGATATAAGTCTGCAGGGAAAGTCATGTGCTGCCCACATCAAATTTTTTTCTTGTAATATTTAAAAACAAAAATCTGATGTGGGCCATTTCGCAAAAATAGCCCGTTCCTTTTTCCCGAATCGTACTAGAATAACCTACAAATGATTTATATACAAAATTTTGTTAAATTTGGTATATAAATCACTTGTAGGTTATTGAAATATTATACACCAAATTTTGTTAAATTTGTTCCATTAGTTTTTAGCTAGAGTGGATAAAAGCAATTTCTGCGGCCATTTCGCAAAGAAGGCAGATTCTTTTATTACGAATCGTACTATAATCTAATGAATATCAGGATTTCCCACAAAAAACATACCTACCAAATTGTATGAAATTCGGTCCATTAGTTTTTCAATTAGAGTGGATGTAATATCCACACAGACACACAGAAACATACGCAGATACACCCTTACACACACAGACGTCTTCCTAAAAATAGTTTTTTTTGTGTTCTAGAAGTCCCAAAACGTGTAGATCCTTTGAAAATTCGAGTTCCGATCTTCGGCACGATTCCAATACTTTGAGTACATACACATACACACATATATTATCTGTGTATCTAAATTCTGTGCCTATGTAATTACAATAGTTGTGATTTTAAATGATTCGTAAACTTTTATTATTTCTTCAACGAAGCCTAATCTTAACATATGCAGTATGCAAATATCTCAAGCGATTGTAAGTTGAATTACATAAGAATTGCTGAATTTTTTTCACACAAAATTATTTAGCTCTGGAGTCTGGAATACAAGTTATATGAATGAAATATTCATTGATTTTGCATAAAGAATCAGATGATTTATATTTCGATACGTTTTCAATATTTAATTTCGTTTTAAATATTTAAATATAATAAATTACTGTAGTACTGTGATAATGTAAAAGATATCACCACTGAATGTATCACATTTTAGAAATTTTTAAATGAAATTACATTTCAGTTGGAAAGTGTTTCATAATCATTGCTTATTGATTGATCTTTCTTGTTTAATTTATGGTATTATTTGATAAATTTATTTGAAAAATGTCAATATCTCGAGAACGGTTCATGCTAGCGTTCTAAAGTTTATGTCAATCGTTTTCTAAGGAAAAATTACATAAGAAATATCTATTTGCGTAACTTTATTAAAGGTTTTGATTTTTTGACGATTTTTTCAAAATTTCACTAGAAAATTTAGGAGGGTTCTGAACATTCGATTACGTTTAAAATCAGTAGGCTTTCAGTATTCACGGATTGTGATTTTTGTACCAAATTTCCGTCGAATCGATCCATTCGTTCGTGAGATATCATCTCCACAGTCTCACTGACAAACACACGCACACACACACACATACTTTCACACACACACACACAGACATCACCTCAAAAATGTTTGATTCGTGATCAGGGATGCTTGAAACGTGCTCTCCCGCCGAAATCTCTAATTCGAATTTTCGACCCCGTGACAATACTATCCTTATACAACATTATGTATATAAGGAAAGTAAAAAGAATGGTACCTGTTGAGAAAGTCATACTCTGCTAAATCAGATATTTTAAATCGGAACTTCAATATGAATTAAAATTTTGCTTTTCGATTATGTTTCAGAGCAACGGAGATTAATTGAGCAACATTTGAATCCACGCAATGAATCAATTGTATCCGCTACAACTTAAATCTACCAGGTTATCAATGGCAGCAATTAATTAAGTCAAACGCGAGCGGGATGGTGTTCTTCATTAATCTCTCATAAGTGCGTGGGGCCATTTATAACAATTCCACTGCAAAATATTTAGGGCTTTTAAATAATTGCATATTTTTCAAATTTCATTTGTAATTACAAAATACTCTTTTGTTTGACAAGATTAAAAAGCACCTAATTATTGGTGATTTTGAAGATGATAATGAAAACGTCCGCCAGAAATTGATAGTGAAAGTAGTTGATAATGACAATGGAAAGTTGTAGTTAATAATGAAAAGGTTGTAAATTTGCGACCACAAATGGATATTAAGTCGAATCAATGGCCGAAACACACACACACACACACACATGCCAACGGCTCTACCGTGCTGATAACACCGGTTCTCGTTAAATCACTGAAGTCAAGCAGCATCGGTCGCTGTTAGTACTTGGGTGGGTGACTACCTGGGAACACCTCGCGCTGTTGGCACATTTCGGGCGCGGTAGCCCGGTGGCTTGCTCGCTGGATTTGCACGCTGCCACAACTGCCGCCGTGTTTATGCGGAGTACGATCACGTTAAACATGTGGGCCCGTAAGTCGTTCCGAGAGGTTGGTGGTAGGGGAAGGAGGGTACGGTCTCTGTTGATGCCTCCCCCACTGGGTTCCGGTCTAAATTGGGTGGAACTTCCCGGCTGTCCAAACTGTTACCTTGCACCTTTCTGGTAGGTCGGTCGGTCTGGGTCTCAACAACAACAACACCACACACACACACTAAACCCACCTTGATACGAATTAATACTCTCTTAACTCTACACAATTATATAAGAACATGGAAGATCAATCATGCATGAAGCATTGATTATGAAAAACTTTCCAACTGAAAGGTCATTTTATTTAAACATCTCTAAAATGCGATACATTCAGCGCTGATATATATTAAATTATCACAGTACTACAATAATATATCATAATTGCAGACTTAAAACTTCATCGAAAATAATTAACTTTATTCAGTCATCGAAATATTAATCATCGAAATATAAATGGTCTGTTTCTATATAAAAGCAATGAATATTTCATTCATATTACTTTTATTCCAGACTCCATAGCTAAATAATTTTGCTTGAAATAAATTCAGCAATTCTTATACAACTCATCTTACAATCACTTGTTTATATTCTTCATCCATTAAAATGAGGCTTCGTTGTAGAAATAGTCAAAATTTGATGATCATTTAAACTAAAATATATTGCAATTAATTTGGGGGATAGATGCACAGAAAATACTAAATAATGAAGCCCGTTTTAGGACTGATGCAACACTAAACATAAATTTAAAGAACTTTAAAAATCACGATTTTTATATTGGGAAAAAAGATGGATTCCATATTTTATTTTGAAGTGGGTCACCTGATCTCTTCATATAATATAGGTGTGCAATCATTATTTTAATATTTATTTGATTACCGAACATATTTTGCTGAAAATTATTTAATTTATATTAATGCTGGATTTATATTCATGCTGAAATATAATTATATAATTATAAATTATAAAATTTCATTCATAACCTTTTCCCATTCATTTCATTCATCACAATACTATAATAATTTATTTTATTTAAAAACTTAAGACCATGGAGAAACAAGTAATTAAACTCTATGCTTAAAACTGCATCGAAAAAAATCGTCCTTCTCTCTATAAAATCAATGAATATTTCATTCACATGAGCTATGCAGACTCCATGAGCTAAATACTTTTGCGTTAAAAAAAATACAGCAATTCTTATGCAACCTACATATTTTACTGTTTACATTTTACATAATTAAAAAATAGGCTTCGTTGTAGAAATAATCAAATATGGATGATCATTTAAACTCAAATATATTGTCATTGCGTTGTTTCAATATGTAGATGCACAGAATTTAAGCAAAAATAAAGCGGTTTTAGGACGAATACAACACTCAATATGAATTAAAAAGAACTTTAAAAATCACGATTTTGAGACAGGATGGACGCCATATTTTATTTTGAAGTGGGTCACGTGATCTTTTCATATCATGGTCACGTGATCGCTTCATATAAGAGGTGTAATTATTATTTTAATTTTTATTTAAAAAACTACTGAATATATTTTGCTGAAATTTTATTTTATATATTTTATGGAATAATTTGAATACTACCTAAAATTTTCGAAGCAATTTGTGAATTTTAAATCCGCTTAAAAAATGTTTGAAAAATTAGATCCTATAGGGTTTAATGTATTTCATTTTTTCAACTCGGGTTCAATCCAAAACTAATTGGGTGATATTATTCATTTATATTCCCATAGGTCCTACAGATCGTTTGAACAACATACTAAAATTTCATTTTGATTAAGTCATTTTTACGGCAGTTATCGTGCTAACGGACAGACAGACAGACAGAATGAACAAAGTCATAAACACTTTTCAACTTTGCTGTAAAGTGTTAAAAAACAGCTTTATACTGTCACTGAATGACACTTCTAAACAGATAAATTTCCAGTTACACACTTAAAAACTATCTATATATACATGAATAGGTTATTTTATTCTTTTATGTGAGAATTGGGTGGAATATTAGGTATGTTTTATTTTAGGCAGAAAGGACCAATTTATATAGAGGTAAAGAGGTAATACGAGACGATCATTTCAAGCATCTGTTTATCTGCTACCCATTTACTTATCAGTTTAGAAGGGTCCTTTGAAAGGGACCAAGTGCGTAAAATGAGGATATAAAGAGATAAAGGATATAAGAGTATTCTTTATCTCTTACGCCTGTAAAGAACGTCTCCAAATTTAGTTAGAAATTTAATTACGAATAGAGTTTTCAAAAATGTTCGTATAAGAGGGTGCTCCAGAAAATAACGTTCGAAAGGAAAATTGATTAAAAAAAAAGCATGCTTCGGCATGAGATAGAGATTACAAATTTGGTGTACAAGTAGATAATTTGGAAGGAAGAAAGTGCACAAATTCAGTTTTCCACTATTTTTTACTTTAGGGGGTGCGGCACTCCAAAATGTTCGATTTTCGAAAAAAATGAGAACCGCATCCTTTAAAATGGGATACGGGCTTGATATTTGGTATATGGATCAATCATGTGATGAAAATCCAAAGAAGAATGAAGTTTTTCAAAATTTCGTTTAAGGATGGTGGGTGCTCCACGCAAAAAAGTTCGAATAGTAATGATAGAAAACATAATTTACGATGAGATAGAGCCTTTCAATTTGATGTAATTTTAGATAGTTAGAAAAGAAGAAAGTGCACAATTTTAGTTTTCCATAAATTAGTACTTAAAGGTGCTGTATGCTAAAATATTCGATTTCCGGAATAAATAAAGAACATCTGTTTTAAGTGATTTAGAACCTTGCAATTTGGTACACGGGTCAATAAAATCCTCTGGAAAAATCGAATTTTTCAAAAATGTTCTGTAAAGGGGCTGGCTGCTCCACATCAAAATGTTCGAAATGTGAAACGATAGCAGGCAAACTCCGTGATGAGATAGAGACATCAAATTCAATGTATGGGTACATAGTTCGAAAAAAAAAAGAAAGAAAGTTCGCAATTTTAGTTTTTCAATATTTGCTACTTTAGGGTTTTCCACACACCAAAATGTTAGATTTTCTGAATAAATGATAAACTCCTTCTTTTAAATGAGATGGAGACTTAGAAAATTTTTACACAGGACAATTATTCAATAAAATACAAGGAAAAAATCGAATTTTTCAGAAATGTTTGATAAAGGGAGGTACTTCACACTAAAAACTTTCTAAATCTGAAATGATAGAAAAAAACATATCTCATGATCAGATAAAGATTATAAAATGCGTGTGAGGATAGATAGTTCAAAAGGAAGAAAGTATAAAAATTTCAGAATTCCAATATTTACATCTTTAGGGGTGTCGCCCAATAAAAGTTATATTGCAAAATAATTGATTTGTAAAATAAGAGAGAAGCGCTTTATTACTTTCTCTATGTACATAATGTATAAGTAAAGTATTGTGACGGGGTCGAAAATTCGATTTCGAATTTTCGACGAGAGAGCACGTTTCAAGCATCCCTGATCACGAATCAAACGTTTTTGGAGTGATGTGCGTGTGTATGTGTGTGTGTGTCAGTGAGTCTATGGAGACGATATCTCCGGAACGAATGGAGCGATTCGAATGAAATTTGGTACAAAAATCACAATCCGTAAATACTGAAAGCCTATTTGTTTTTAAACGCAATCAAATGTTCAGAACGCCCCTCAATTTTCGAGTGAAATTTTGAAAAAATCATCAAAAAATCAAAATCTATATAATAAAAGGCAATGTCTGTGTGTGTGTGTGTCTGTCTGTCTTATACACTATACGTTTCGCGACCGCGCGTCGGAGAGCTATGAAATTTGGCAATCGGAGACCCTGGGGGGTGGGAAGGGGACACGTGAAAACCGATTTTTAAAATTTTAATTATTTTTTTTTGTTATTTAATGTTTTATGCGATTTCGACCGTTTTTTGATCTTTTTGCCCTTTTTTCTCCTCGATCTAGACATCGTAGAAAAAAACAAATCACACCATCGGAAAGAGCAGAGAATTTTGAGTAAAAATATATCAATTTTAAATCTCAGAGATAAATTCTAATATTTTTTTATGATTTTAAAGCAAAAGTCACTTTTGACTCAAAAAAACGATTTTTGGTTTTTAAATTCTCGCATAGTAAAAAGTACTCATAATTTCGACTAATAATTTACATTTTTAGAAAGCTGAAATATCTGGCATTCTTACAAGTCTAATCTGGTCCAGAAATAATGAAAATTGCCTTCAGGATCGCAATTTTAAAGACGTCATGATTTTAAATTTCTCGGCGTTCCGCTCGGCGTGCCGCTTCGTTTTTCCCCCGCTGAAGCAGGGAAGGTGGTGGGTGGGGACGTCAAGGTGGAGGTGACGTCACGGTTCTGTATATGCATAGCGATGGGTGGACAATAAGAAACCGAATTAGTTTTTACTTTCCGTTTCCCGCGCTTCCGATTTTAAATGAAATAAGAGCTTAACATATGCACTGTAGAAATTATTATATTTATATTTTAAATGATGGAACGATATGGATTTTTTAAATGGATATTTTAATTTTATGGATATTTTAAATGATGGAACGATGGATATTTTAATTTTATGGATATTTTAAATGATGGAACGATGGATATTTAAATTTTATGGATATTTTGAATGATGGAACAATGGAATGAGGATGATGGAATTAAGAGCTTAGAGAGCATATGGTCATTTTAAATTGTAAATTAGCGCGCGGGAAGTTAGCGGTAGGCCCGGGTACGATTCCCGCCACTGCCAAAACTGCCGAAGTGTTCACGCGGAATACGATCACGTTAAACATGTGGGCCCGTAAGTCCTTCCGAGAGGTTGGTGGTAGGGGAAGGAGGGTACGGTCCCTGTGGATGCCTCCCTCACAGGGTTCCCGTCTAAATTGGGTGAATATAAAGAAAGTTGCGGAGGGCGAGGCAGCCCAGTGGTTAGCGCTCAGGAATTGCACTCGGTAGGCCCGGGTTCGATTCCCGCCACTTCCAAAACTGCCGCCGTGTTCACGCGGAGTACGATCACGATAAACATGTGGGTCCGGAAGTCCTTCCGAGAGGTTGGTGGTAGGGGAAGGAGGGTACGGTCCCTGTGGATGCCTCCCTCACAGGGTTCCCGTCTAAATTGGGTGAATATAAAGAAAGTTGCGGAGAGCGAGGCAGCCCAGTGGTTAGCGCTCAGGAATTGCACTCGGTAGGCCCGGGTTCGATTCCCGCCACTTCCAAAACTGCCGCCGTGTTCACGCGGAGTACGATCACGATAAACATGTGGGTCCGGAAGTCCTTCCGAGAGGTTGGTGGTAGGGGAAGGAGGGTACGGTCCCTGTGGATGCCTCTCCCACTGGGTTCCGTTCTAAATTGGGTAAATAAAAAGAATGTTATGGAGATAGTCGCTGGGGGCGAAGAAGCCCAGTGGTTAGCGCGCGGGAATTGCACTCAGTAGGCCCGGGTTCGATTCCCAAAATTGCCGCCGTGTTTACGCGGAGTACGATCACGTTAAACATATGGGTCCGTGAGTCCTTCCGAGAAGTTGGTGGTAGGGGAAGGAGGGTACGGTCTAAATTGGATGAATAAAAAGAAAGTTATGGAGATTGTCGCGTAGGGCAAAGTAGCCCAATGGTTAGCGCGCGGAAATTGCACTCGGTAGGCCCGGGTTCGATTCCCAAAATTGCCGCCGTGTTTACGCGGAGTACGATCACGTTAAACATGTGGGTCTGTAAGTCCTTCCGAGAGGTTGGTGGTAGGGGAAGAAGGGTACGGTCCCTGTGGATGCTTCTCCCACTTGGTTCCGGTCTAAATTGGGTGAATAAAAAGAAAGTTATGAAGAATATCGCGGAGGGTGAAGTACCCCAGTGGTTAGTGCGCGGGATTTGCACTTGGTAGGCCCGGGTTCGATTCCCAAAATTGCCGAATAAAAATAAAGTTATGGAGATTGTCGCGGATGGCACGGTAGCCCAGTGGTTAGCGCGCGGGGATTTCACTCGGTAGGCCCGGGTTCGATTCCCGCCATTGCCAAAACTGCAGCCGTGTTCACGCGGAGTACGATCACGTTAAACGTGTGGGACTGCAAGTCCTTCCGAGAGGTTTGTGGTAGGGGAAGGAGGGTACGGTCTCTTTGGATGCCTCCCCCATTGGGTTCCGGTCTAAATTGTGTGGCACTTCCTGGCCTTCCAAGCAGTTACCTTACACCTTTCTGGTAGGTCGCGCCAACGAGTTTGCCACGGTCAGAATTTTCAAGGGTAGCGAACAGGCTGGTCGCCAAAGGCGGCTAGTCTATAATAAAGCTACGCAAATAGACATTTTTTATGTAATGTTTCCTTAGAAAACGATTGACATAAACTTTAGAACGCTAGCATGAACCGTTCTTGAGATATCGCACATTTTTAAATAAATTTATAAAAAAATCCCATAAATTAAAGAAATATGTTTACTGTTGAGAAACATGTTCACTTTTCATATGTAATACCATGCGATAAATTGGATGACATCATTCTCGTGGATCTAGCTCGTTCCATTCACAAGAAAAGGTACTTTGAGTAATACATTTGTATTTGAAAGCCAATAGTCAATTATCTGCTTTAAGAATAACTTATTTCTCCGTCCATAACGCTTGGCGAGATTTTGGTGACAAATTTGGCGGAATGTCGCCAACTAGACGACTTTTTTAAATGTTGACAAATTAACGAAAATCTCGTCAAACGGATAAAAATGGCGCTGAATTGATGAAAATGACGACTAATTAACGAAAATTCAATATCTTGGAAAGAATATAAGTGTATACTATACGAATGCCCTATTTTTTTACTGTTAAAGTAGTACATTCATTGCATTATATAAGGAAAGACATGTGCTGTCCACATCAGATTTTTTTAAATGAGATATAGATTAGAAATTTGATGCACAGGTCAATCGTAATATTAAAGGAAAATATAGTTTTTAAAAAATTTTGTTAAGATGGGGATGGTGGGGGGGAGAGTTGCTCCACAACAAAACGTTCGAAAAATGAAATTATAGTAAGACAGACTTTGCAATGTGAGAGATTTTTACTCTCCCTGCAATACATGGTAATGTATAGGGAAAGTATTGGAATCATGCCGAAAATCGCAACTCGAGTTTTCGACGGATCTACACGTTTCGAGACCTCTAGAATACGAAAAAACTATTTTTAGCGTGACGTCTGTGTGTGTGTCTGTCTGTGTGTCTGTCTGTCTGTCTGTCTCTGTGTCTGTCTGTGCAGACTTTGTATCCACTCTAACTAAAAAACTAATGGACCGAATTTCACAAAATTTAGTAGGTAAGTTACTTGTGAACGAGTCTGGTGGTAATTAGTTTTGGGTACGATTCGGGATAAAAGAATCCGCCTTTTTTTGCGAAATGGCCCGCAAAAGCTTGTATCCACTCTAACTGAAAAACTAATGGACCGAATTTCACAAAATTCGGTAGATGAGTCACTTGTGGGTTACCCTGGTGCTGATTAGATTTTGGTTAGAATCGGAAAAAAATGACCTGCCTTTTTTTACAAAATGGCCCGCAAAAATCGTCCAAATCTAAACTAAAGAACTGGGTATACTCAAATCAGCATTTAATGGATATATTTAATACGTAATTTTTAACGACGAAAAGAATAAAACCAACCCCATTACACTAGGACTATCCGTTCTCGAAATATTTTAGTTTTTCGTACTTTCCCTACGCCACCTTTGAAAATAAGCCCGGTTACCGCATGAGAACGAAAATTGAATTAAAAGTGAAATAAATATAATTAAAATAATGAGAACGTTAATATAAGTCTGCAGGGAAAGTCATGTGCTGCCCACATCAGATTTTTTTAAATGATAGAAAAATGGATTTTTAAATGATATCGAATTGATTTGTTGACTTCCGTAGGATTTTGGTATAAATGGATTCTGATATGAGAAGGTCCAGTTGTACTCTAGTTAATTTTTAGGGGGGTTGGAATGATGTCGAAAATTAAAATTAAAGTTTTCGACGGATTTATTCGTTTGAAGCACTCTAGAACGTAAATAAATTACTTTCTTTCCTGCAGTGATTAATTGAAAAATAAAAACAGGGATTGATTGAATTAATTCATTGATTCAAGTTTTAAAAAAAATCCAGGCTAAGGAAAGAAATAAACTAGTTTTTATTTTAACAACGTGCACTAGATGCAACGTGCTAAGATTATCTCTTAAATACATCAGTTGTAAACAACAGTCCGATCTGTGTGTGTGTGTGTGGGGGGGGGGCGAGACAAACAGACACAACTCTCACAGGTTGGCCTGTCAGTTCAAAGGCTTCCACGGCTAAGTTCATTTAAGAAATTTGAAGCTGACTGCTTTGTGCGATTGAAATTCTTGGTCTCCATAGATGTTCGTGAGTGTGTCGTGCATAACAAGTTTTCTTGCTAACATTGCAGATAACGACTGTTCCATGTTGTTATTTGCAACGTAATCGTACCTTTAACCTTACGTAAACTTTACGTAACTTTATGCAACCTTTACGTAATCATGGCTTAAAATTTATAGCCGGGTTTTCTGAGTACCAACAGTTTACGCCTCTTTGTAGGAAAAAATCTGATGTGGGCAACACATGACTTTCCTTATATAATGCAATGAATTTAATACTTTTACAATAAAACAATAGCTTTTTCTTATAGTAGATATTTATATTTTTTCCAAGATATTGAATTTTCGTCAATGAGTCGTCATTTTCATTGATTTATTTAGTGTCATTTTTATACATCTGGCGAGATTTTCGTTAATTTGGCAACATTTAAAAAGTCGCCAAGTTGGCGACATTACGCCAAATTTGGCGCCAAAGTCTCGAAAAGCGTTATGGACGGAGAAATAAGTCATTCTTATAGCAGATAAATTATTGGCGTTCAAATACAAAAGTATTACTCAAAGAATCATTTCTCATGAATGGAACGAGCTAGATCCTCGAGAAGGATGTCACGAAATTTATCGCATGATATTACATATGAAAAGTGAACATGTTTCTCAACAGTTAATATATTTTTTTTTATTCATGGGATTTTTTGATCAATTTATTTTAAAAATATGTAATATCTCGAGAACGGTTCATGCTAGCGTTCTAATGTTTATGCCAATCGTTTTCTAAAGAAACATTACATAGGAAATGTCTATTTGCGTAACTTTATTAAGGGTTTTGATCTTTTGATGATTTTTTCAAAATTTCACTCGAAAATTTAGGGGGATTCTGAGCATTCGATTACGTTTAAAAGGCTTCCAGTATTCACAGATAGTGATTTTTGTACCAAATTTCATCCGAATCGCTCTATTTGTTCGTGAGATATCGTCTCCACAGTCTCACTGGCACACACACACACACACTTACGCACACACACACACACACTTACGCACACACACACACATACTTACACACACACATACTTTAACACACACATACACACACAGACATCACCTCAAAAATATTCAATTCGTGATCAGAGATGCTGGAATGTGCTCCTCCGTCGAAATTCGAATTTTCGACGGAAGAGCACACTCGAATTTTCGACCCCGTCACAATACTTTCCCTAAACATTATATATATAAGGAAAGTAAAAAGTAGCTCACATTTTGTCCGCTAGGGTGAAATCTTGCACTGCTCTCCCCTTAATTTGCATATTGTGAAGTATATCTTACCGCCGCCGTTTTTAAAAGGAGTCACAAAGATTTTTTTCGCAAATCCACGTCTGTCAAAGGGCATCCTGCTATCTAGTGTGTGTGAAAAGGCAATTCGTAGCAGAAGACGATGGAAGGCCCACAGCAGTATCTGTGATTTCAGTGTGATTCTACATGCGATTGCAATAAAGTTATTGCACATTAATTCTTGTTTTGCCGATATTTGTTATAATTTTATTTCCACATGTGATTGCTGTAACTGCTCTACATCCTTTGGGTAAACTGGATAGACTGGGAATTTAAAAGAAAAGAAAAAGAAATTATTTATTCTTCCAAAATCATTTATTTATTCAAAATCATTTATTTATTTATTTTCATAATTTTCTAGGTTTTAACACTGTTTCTTCGTTACAGGTTGGATACAGACCGAGGGCTATCCAGAAAGTTCATTCTCGAAGGTAAGTTTGCATGTAGTTAATACCATTTTTCACTCCACCTGAGTCTCCACTTGACATATAAAATTTGAGTCTCCCTCTTCTCATACGATCATATACTGTACTTTTACGTCCACTTTTACTTTCCTTATATACAATAATGTATAAGGAAAGTATTGTGACGGGGTCGAAAATTCGAATTCGAGTTTTCGACGGGAGAGCACGTTTCAATCATCCCTGATCGCGAGTCGAACATTTTTGAGGTAATGTCTGTGTGTGCATGTGTGTGTGTGTATGCGTGTCAGACTGTGGAGACGATAACTGACGAACGAATGGACCGATTAGAACAAAATTTGATCCAAAAATTACAATCCATGAATACTGGAAGCCTATTGTTTTTATACGCAATCGAATGTTCAGAACTCCCTTAAATTTTCGAGTGAAATTTTGAAAAAATCATCAAAAAAACAAAACCTCTAATAAAGTAGCGCAAATAGGCATTTCTTATGTAATGTTTCATGACCCGTTCTCGAGATATTGCACATTTTTCAAAAAAATTATCAAAATATTATATAAAATAAATATATATATATATCCTATTGAGAAACATGTTCTCTTTTCATATATAATATCATGCGATAAATTTGGTGACATCATTCTCGTGGATCTAGCTAGTTCCATTCATGAAAAAAGATACTTAGTAATGCTTTTGTATTTGAACGCCAACAGCCATTCATCTGCTACAAGAATAAATTATTTCTCCGTCCATAACGCTTGGCGAGATTTTGGCGACAAATTTAGCGGAATGTCACCAACTTGGCGACTTTTTTAAATGTTATTAATCAAAGAAAATCTCGCCAAATGGATAAAAATGACGCTATATCAATGAAAATAACCACTATTTGACGAAAATTCAATATCTTGGATAAAATAAAAGTATCTACTATAAGAATAATCTATTTTCCTTTTACTCTAAAAGTAGTAAATGCATTGAATTACAAAAGGAAAGTCATGTGCTGCCCACATCAGATTTTACAGATAAATGGGTGTTTGTTGTCAGATTTAATTCGGGAAGTATTTTATTATTTTTCTTAATTATTTAAAAAAATCAAGTTGACAACAAGTCTGTCAAGCTAGTGCATATAATGCTGTCAGCTAATTTGGGTTAACATAAAGCACTTCACAAATAAAATTGAATTATAAAACACAAAATCCGCCTATAAGAGGCGTTCCCAGAAATTTGAAAAACGCTTCCCTTACAGATACCAACATCCACGGACCGGTTTAGTGCTTAATATAGGCTCGTCAAAATGGAATGGCCGTTATCTGCAATGTCAGCGAGAATCTTACTATATGTTACAAATTTTACGAGCTTCTATGAAAACTGACAATTAGCAAATTTGACAATTGACAATTAGCAATTTTAGTCCGACTTCAGCGTGGCCGGCATATAACTCTTTTACAACTTAGCCACACGAAGCTGCAAAAGCAAAGTTCATAAAACACAAAGCCCATCTATTAAGAGCCGTTGCCTTATAAGAGGGTATGTCATGTTGATGTATTAAAGTTGAAATCAGAATCAAAAATCGCACTGATGATTATGTTCATGTAACCTCCTAGATTCGCCAACTTTCTGGCTTAACGCTAAACATTTCTGCCCTTAATAACTTTGCTCTTTGTTGTTTCCCAGCTTCTGGTCATCGAATTTGCATCCTTTTAGGCTGACATGACGGTGGAATGGCATTTTCAGGCTGGTTTTCTGTTAGACCTCTCTCATTATCTGTTTCGTGTGGTCCTTCTAAAGAGCCAGAACTGCTGTCATTGTATGGATAAGGTAGATCATGCGGAAATGCGTATTATAACCCCCCCCCTCCCGCCTCTGCTTTGTCAATCGCACAGCTTTAGTTTAGAGATTTAATGAGGAGGAATAACCCAGTGGTTATCGTACGAGGATTGCACTCGGATGACCTAAGTTCGATTCCCGCCTCTGCTCAAAGTTGTCGCCGTGTTAACGCGGAGTACGATCGGGTTAAACATGTGGATCCGTAAAACATTTCGAGAGATTGGTGGTAGGGGGAGGAGGGTACGGTCCCTGTGGATGCCTCCCCCCACTGGGTTCCAGTGTAAATTGGATGGCACTTCCCTTCCGTCCAAAGAGGTACATTTCACTAGGTCGGACGGTCTCGGTAGAACGAACAAACAGACAAACATTTAGAGGGGCTTGATTTGTATTTGTCGAGGATAGAGGTAACCAAGATCTCTGAAATGGTCGATGACCGAATGGTCGATGAATGGTCGATGACCGATAGATTCATATTCACGTTAAAAAAGACTCATATTCACGTTCTCTTTATTTCGTCAATAATTCATTAAATTGAGTTTAATCGCACAAAATAACACCCATAATTATTTTAAATGACATTAAATTGGCACTTTTAATTCAGTTTTAGTTTTCATTTGGTAACTGAACTTATTTTCAAAGGTGGCGTAGCTGAAATGCGAAAGAACTAAAATATCTCAAGAAAGGCTAGTTCTAGTGCAATGAGGTTGGTCTTATTATTTTCATCGTTAAGAATTAAGTATAAAACAAGCATTTAATTGACATATTTGAGCATACATATTCTTTTATTTTAGATTTTGACAATTTTCGTTGGCCATTTTGTAAAAAAAGGCAGGGTAACCCACAACAGACATATTGACCAAATTTTGTAAAATTTGGTCTTTTAGTTTTTCATCTTGAGTAGATACAGAAATTTTTGCGGGCCATTTCACAAAAAAAAGCGTATTCTTTTATTCCGAATCGTACCAAACTCTTATCCGTACCAGGATCACTTACAAGGGACTTACCTACCAAATTTTAAGAAATTCTGTCTATTAGTTTTTGAGTTAGAGTGGATACATACATTACACAGACAGACAGACAAACACACACACACACAGACGTCACGCTAAAAAATGATTTTTTCGTATTCTAGAGGTGTCAAAACGTGTAGATCCGTCGAAAACTCGAGTTGCGATTTTCGACATGGTTCCAATACTTTCCCTATACATTACCATGTATTGCAGGGAATGTATAAATGTCCAATCAGTAAACGCTGTTAATTCAATGTTAATGTAATATTAATTTAAGTAATATTGAATGTGGATGTATGAGAATTTTAAATGTAGCCCTGTACACGCCAGATATACGTTTTCAACTTTCTCCTGTATTTAAAAGTGTGACTTAAAATTCGTATGCCATATATTTCCTGAATAAAAACTACCCAAATATTTGCAATAATATATGACCTCGTTTATTATGCTGAACTCTCAGACAAAAATGTTAAATTATTAACGCGAAACGTTGAAAACACACCTCTTGCAATTTTAAGCGGGTTCTCTTTTATTCACGAGTTCTGCGCTACTGGCGCTGCAACGCGCAGACGATAAAAACAATGGTCAACAAAAGAACTCCCGTTATTCCAAGTTTATTTCATAACGTGCTGCTATTTTACAAGAGAAAAAGAACGGCTGAAACATCCAAGTTTCAAATTATTTAACCCTTACGAGGACTGTTCTAAATTTCTAAGGATATAATTGATAAGAAAGAAAGATATTTTCTGAAAAATTATGTGTGCGACAGTTTATGCTAATTGTGAAGAATTAACGATTTTCTTCTGCCTTACTGGTTTTGTCACTATTTTTACTTTCCCTCCAATACATGGTAATGTATCGGGAAAATATTGGAATCATGCCGAAAATCGCAACTCTAGTTTTTGACAGATCTACACGTTTTGGAACCTCTTGAACACGGAAACACTATTTTTAGCGTGACGTCTGTGCGTGTGTCTGTCTGTCTGTCTGTGTGTCTGCCTGTGTAGATTTTGTATCCACTCTAACTAAAAAACTAACGGACCGAATTTCATAAAATTTGGTAGGTAAGTCACTTGTGGGCGAATCTGGTTGTGATTAGTTTTGGGTACAATTCGGGATAACAGAACCTGCCTGTTTTAGCGAAATGGCCCGCGAAAGACTGTATCCACTCTAGCTGAAAAACTAATGGACCAAATTTCACAAAATTCGGTAGAAAAGTCTCTTGTGGGTCACCCTGGTGCTGATAAGATTTCGGTATGATTCGGAAAAACATAACCTGCGGGTTTTTTTGCAAAATAGCCCGCAAAAATCGACAAAATAAAAAATAAAAAACTACGTATGCTCAAATATATCCATTAAATGCTTGTTTTATACGTAAATTTTAACAAAGAAAAGAATAAGACCAATCCCGTTACACTAGGATTAGCCGTTCTCGAGATATTTTAGTTTTTTCGTATTTTCTCTACGCCACCTTTGAAAATAAGTCCAGTTAGCAAATGAGAACGAAAATTGAATTAAAAGTGAATAAATTTAACTAAAATTAAGAGAACGTGGATATGTCTGCAGGGAAAGTCATGTGCTGCCCACATCAGATTTTTGTTTTCCCTGCAATACATGGTAATGTATAGGAAAATTATTGGAATCATGTCGAAAATCGCAAGTCGAGTTTTCGACGGATCTACACGTTTTGAAACCTCAAGAACACGAAAACACTATTTTTAGCGTGACGGCTGTGGGTGTGTATCTGTCCGTCTGTCTGCCCCTGCAATGTATGTATCCAATCTAACTCGAAAACTGCAGGACCAAATTTTATAAAATTTGGTAGGTAATCACTTGTGTGTGATCCAGGGGGTGAGTAGTTTTTGGTATCATTCAGGATAAATGAACCTGTCCTTTTTACTTACCTTATATAAATAATATATAAGGAAAGTATTGTGACAGGGTCAAAAATGCGAATTCGAGTTTTCGACGGGAGAGCACGTTTCAAGCATCCCTGATCACGAATCGAACATTTTTGAGGTGATGTGTGTGTGAACGTATGTGTGTGTGTGTCAGTGAGTCTGTGCAGACGATATCTCACCAACAAACGGAGCGATTCGAATAAAATTTGGTACAAAAATCATAATCCGTTAATACTGGAAACCTATTGTTTTTAAACGCAATCGAATGTTCAGAACCCTCCCTAAATTTCGAGTGAAATTTTGAAAAAATCATCAAAAAATCAAAACCTTTAATATTACGCAAATAGACGTCTCTTATGTAATTTTTCCTTAGAAAACGATTGGCATAAACGCTAGCACGAACCGTTCTCGAGATATTTCACATTTTTCAAATAAATTTATCAACAAATCCCATAAATTAAAAAAATATATTAACTGTTGAGAAACATGTTTACCTTTCATATGTAATATCATGCGATAAATTGGGTGACATCATTTTTGTGGATCTAGCTTATTCCATTATTAGTATGAGAAAATATACTTTGAGTAATACTTTTTTATTTGAAAGCCAATACTCATTTATCTGCTGTACGAATAACTTATTTCTCCTTCCATAACGCTTGGCGAGATTTTGGCGACGAATTTGACAGAATGTCGCCAACTTGGCGACTTTTTTAAATGTTGCCAACTTGGCGACTTTTTTAAATGTTGCCAAATTAACGATAATTTTGCCAAATGGTTAAAAATGACGCTAATTCAATGAAACTGACAACTTATTGACAAACATTCAATATCTTGAAAAGAATATATCTACTATAAAAATAAGCTATTTTTTTGCTGTAAAAGTAGTCAATTCATTGCATTATATAAGGAAAGTCATGAGCTGCCCACATCAGATTTTTTACGACGAAATTGCAAAAATTGTATATACTCACTCCAACTGAAAAACTAATTGCCCAAATTACACAAAATTTGGTTTATAAGTCGCTTGTGAGATATTGCGATGCTGGTTAGATTTTGATACGATTCGGGAAAAAAGAACCTATCTCCTTTTTCTTTTTTTGCGAAATGACCCCGCAAACCTAAAATATTCGATCCAAAATAAAATACTACATACGCCCAAATGTATCAATTAAATACTTGTTTTATAAATAATTTCTGAAGACAGAATGAATAAGTTCCATACCATTACTCTATAAGACGAACCATTCTCGAGATATTTAAATTTTTTATTTTGAGAAGATGAAGACGATTTTCACAGTAGTTAAAAAATATTTAATAAAATTTCTTGAAACTTAGTAGTTAAGTCCTCTGATGGTGATTCTGATGCTGATTAGATTTTGATATGATTAGGAAAATTTTAACCGACACTTTTGCCGAAATGGCCCGCAAAGAGAGTGGAACTCTGAAATAAATGACTAAAAAAATCTGATGTGGGCAACTTATGACTTTCCTTATATAATGCAATAAACTTACTACTTTTACAGTAAAAACAATAGGCTTTTCTTATAGTAGATACTTATATTATTTCCAAGATATTGAATTTTCGACAATTAGTCGTCATTTTTATCCATTTGACGGGATTTTCGTTAATTTGACAACATTTCAAAAGGTCGCCAAGTGGCGACATTCCGCAAAATTCGTCGCCAAAATCTTGCCAAGCTTTATGGACGGAGAACTAAGTTATTCGTATAGCAGATAAATGACTATTGGCGTTCAAATACAAAAGTATTACTCAAAGTATCTTTTCTCATGATAGGAACGAGCTAGATCCATGAGAATGATGTCACCCAATTTATCGCATGATATTTCACATGAAAAGTGAACATCTTTCTCAACAGTTAATATTTGTTTTTAATTTATGGGAATTTTTGATACATTTATTTGAAAACTATGCAATATCTTGAGAACGGTTTATGCTAGCATTCTAAAGTTTATGTCAATCGTTCTCCAAGAAAAAATTACATAAGAAATGTCTATTTGCGTAAATTTATTAAAGACTTTGATTTTTTGATGATTTTTTCAAAATTTCACTCGAACATTTAGGTGGGTTGCGAACATTCATATGTGTTTTAAAACAATAGGCTTCCAGTATTTGTGAATTGTGAATTTTGTACCAAATTTCATCCGAATCGTTCCATTCGTTCGTGAGATATCGTCTCCACAGACTCAACGACACACACACACACACACACACATACTTTCACACACACATAGGCAGACATTACTTTAAAATTTTCGATTCGTAATCAGGGATGCGTGAAACGTCCTTTCCCGTCGAAAACTCGAATTCGAATTTTCGACAACGTCACAATACTTTCCTTATACATTATGTATATAAGGGAAGTAATTATTGAAATATATAAATTAAGTATTTGTTCTACAGTGTAAATTTTGGCAACTAAGCGAATAAATCTTACCCCATGACTGTAGGATAAACCGTTCTCGAGACATTGTAGTTTTTGGCATTTTGAGGACCTGAAGAATTTGAAGTGAATTAAGTTGCCAAATGAAATAAAGGTGCATTAAAAAGACAAATTGGATACAATATGAGAAAGTTATCCATGTTATTTTCTGCACTTAAACTCAATTTAATGCATGATGATATAAAAAATCTGATGTGGGCAACACATGACTTTCCTTATATAATGTAATAAATTTACTACTCTTACAACAAACAAAATATGTTTTTCTTATAGTAGATACTTATATTCTTTCCAAGATATTGAATTTTCGACAATTAGTCGTCATTTTCATTGATTTAGCGTCATTTTTATTCATTTGGCGAGATTTTCGTTAATTTGGCAACATTTCAAAAAGTCGCCAAGTTGGCAACATATCGCCAAATTTGTCGCCAAAATCTGGCCAAGCGTTATGGACGAAGAAATAAGTTATTCTTACAGCAGATAAATGACTATTGGCGTTCAAATACAAAAGTGAAACTCAACGTAACTTTTTTCATGAATGGAACGAGCTAGATCCACGAGAATGATGTCACCCAATTTATCGCATGGTATTACATATGAAAAGTGAACATGTTTCTCAATAGGAAATATTTTTTTTTTATTTTATATAACGTTTTGATAATTTTGTTAAAAAATGTGCAATATCTCGAGAACGGTTCACGTTAGCGTTCTAAAATTTATGTCAATCGTTTTCTAATGAAAAATTATATAAGAAATGTCTATTACCGTAACTTTATTAGCGATTTTGATTTTTTGACGATTTTTTCAAAATTTCACGCGAAAATTTAGGGGGGTTCTGAACATTCAATTGCGCATAAAAACAATAGGCGTCCAGTGTTTACGGATTGTGATTTTTGTACCAAATTTCGTTCGAATCGGTCCATTCGTTCGTCAGTTATCGTCTCACAAGGCTCACTGACACACACACACACATACTTTCACACACACACACACACAGACATCACTTCAAAAATGTTTGATTCGTGATCAGGCATGCTTGAAACGTGCTCTCCTGTCAAAAACTCGAATTCGAATTTTCGACCCCGTCACAATACTTTCCTTATACATTATGTATATAAGGAAAGTAAAAATTACAAAATGAATTTAAATCTGCAGGGAAAGTCATGCGCTGCTCACATCAGATTGTTGACTTTCTCTTCCACAGTCAAACTAGGAACTGCAGAAGCCCACAATATGTTGGAACCCTATAAGTTGGGCCCAAGAGAAAAATATTATAAAAAAAATTGAAAATGAATAACGAATTCAGTAGAATTTTTTTTTTCAAATGAATTTTCAATTTCTATATAATTACATATTGGAATTTTCAATTTAAAATATATTTCTTAACAATCGTGTACAAGGCAAAATAAGAAAGATTCAATGGGTGCTAAGAATCCCTTATTACTTTCCTTATATACATAATGTATAAGAAAAATATTGTGACGGGGTCGAAAATTCGAATTCGAGTTTTCGACGGGAGAACACGTTTCAACTATCCCTGATCACGAATCGAACATTTTTGAGATGATTTCTATGTGGGTGTGTGTGTGTGTCAATGAGTTTGTGGAGACGACATCTCACGAACGAACGGAGCGATTCGAATGAAGTTTGGTACAAAAATCACAATCCGTGAATACTGGAAGCCTATTGTTTTTAAATATAATCGAATGTTCAGAATCCCCCAAATTTTCGAGTGAAATATTGAAAAAATCATCAAAAAATCAAAACCCTTAATAAAGTTACGCAAATAGACATTTCTTATGTAATTTTTCCCCAGAAAACGATTGACCTAAACTTTAGAACGCTAGCATGAACCGTTCTAGAGATATTGCACATTTTTCAAATAAATTTATCAATAAATTTCAAATAAATTATGCCATAAATTTAAAATAATATATTAACTGTTGAGAAACATGTTCAATTTTCATATGTAACCTCATGCGATAAATTGGATGATACCATTCTCGTGGATCTAGTTCATTCCATTCACGAGAAATGATACTTTGAGTAACACTTTTGTATTTGAACGCCAATAGTCATTTATCCGCTGTAAGAATAACTTATTTCTCCGTCTATAAGGCTTAGCGAGATTTTGAAGACGTATTTAGCAGAATGTCGCCAACTTGACAACATTTTTAAATGTTGCCAAATTAACGAAAATCTCGCCAAATGGATAAAAATGACGCTAAATCAAAGAAAATGACGACTAATTGGAGAAGATTCAATATCTTGGAACGAATATAAGTATCTACTATAAGAATAACATTTTTACTTTCCCTGCAATACATGGTAATGTATAGGGAAAGTATTGGAAACATGTCGAAAATCGCAACTTGAGTTTTCGACGGATCTACACGTTTCGAGATCTCTAGAATACGAAAAAACTGTTTTTAGCGTGACGTCTGTGTGTGTGTCTGTTTGTCTGTCTGTGCAATGTATGTATCCACTCTAACTCAAAAACTAATGGACCGAATTCATAAAATTTGGTAGGTAAGTTTAAAATAGTCACTTGTGTAAGTAAGTCACTTGTGTATGACCCTTGTGCTGATTAGTTTTGGGTACTATTCGGAATAAACCAACCTGCCTTTTTTTGCGAAATGACCCTCAAAAATTGCCTGCATCCACTGTAACTGAAAAACTAATTGATCAAATTTTACAAAATATGGTACATAAGTCACTTGTAGGTCATCCTGGTGCTAATTAAATTTTGATACGATTCGGAAAAGAACAACCTGCCATTTTTTACAAAATGGCCCTCAAAAATTATATATTTCCACTCTAACTTAACTAATCGACTGAATTTCATAAAATTTGGTAGATATGTCACTTATGGTCGACCCTGGTGCTGAATAGATTTTGGTACGATTCGGAAAAGAACAACCTGCCTTTTTTTAGGAAATGGCCCGCAAAATTTTTATGTGTTCACACTATCTAAAATACTAATTGACCCAATTTCACAAAAATTGGTAGATAAGTTACTTGTGGGATACTCTGGTGCTGATTAGATTTTGATACAATTCGGAGAAGAATAACCTGCCTTTCTTTACGGAATAGCCCGCAAAAATCAACAAAATCGACCAAAAAAAAAGACTATATATGCTCAAATATGTCAAATGAATTTTTGTTTTATACGCAATTTTTGACGAGGAAAAGAATATAACACACTCCATTATACTTTAGGACTAACCGTTCTCAAGATATTTGAGATTTCTTGCATTTTTGTTACGCCGATTTCGGAAAAATGTCCAACTACCAAATAAAAACAAAAATTGAATTAAAAATGCAAATTTAGTGTTATTTGGTGCAATAAAACTCAATCTAACGAATTATTAAAGAAATAAAGAAAATATGAATTTGAGTCTGCAGGGAAAGTCATGTGCTGCCAACATCAGATTTTTTTATCTGTAAAAGTAGTCAATTCATTTCATTATATCAGGAAAGTTATGTGCTGCCCACATCAGATTTTTTAAACATTAGCTGGGTTAGTAAAATATAATTACATGTTTCCGAAATTTTTCTGTTCCTGACTTTAAAATTGACAAAACAATTGAGACTGGAAAGTACAATACTTTGTCCATTACCAGGAAAAAATCTCAGAGTGCAAAATAATAGCTAAGGTAAACACTTCCATCTGATAATTATTGGTGGGAAAATGTTGTTATCGCTCTCTTGGAGGCGTGTCTTTGCTAAAACAAGACAGCAGCAGCAGGTGCTGGTGACGTTATACATGGTCAACATCCGTTAAAAAACAGTAGGAGCGTCTTTTTCTTCACCTAAATGTAAAAAATCTTATGTGGGCAGCACATGACTTTCCGTATATAATGCAATGAATTTACTACTTTTACATTAAAAAAAAATAGATTATTCTTATAGTAGATATTTATATTCTTTCCAAGCTATTGAATTTTCATTAATTTAGCGTCATTTTTATCCATTTGGCGAGTTTTTCGTTAATTTAGCAAGATTTTAAAAAGTCGCCAAATTGACGACATTCCACCAAATTCGTCGCCAAATTCTCGCCAAGCGGTATGTATGGAGAAATTAGTTATTCTTAAAATAGCAGATAAATGCCTATTGGCGTTCAAATACAAAAATATTACTCAAAGTATCTTTTTTCATGAATGGAACGAGCTAGATCCACGAGAACGATGCCATCAAATTTATCGCATGATGTTACATATGAAAAGTGAACATGTTTCTCAATAGACATTTTTTTTATTTGATTTGATTTTTTGATAATTTTTTTTTAAAATGTGCAATATCTCGAGAACGGTTCATGTTAGCGTTCTAAAATGTATGTCAATCGTTTTCTAATGAAACATTACATAAGAAATGTCTACTTGCGTAACTTTATTAGAGATTTTAATGATTTTTTCAAAATTTCACTCGAAAATTTAGGGGGATTCTGAACATTCGATTGCGTATAAAAACAATATGCTTCCAGTATTCACGGATTATAATTTTTGTCGAAATTTCGTTCGAATCGGTCAATTCGTTCGTCAGTTATCGTCTCCACAGACTCACTGACACACACACACACACAGACATCCTCCAAAAATGTTCGATTCGTGATCAGGGATGCTTGAAATGTGCTCTCCCGTCGAAAACTCGAATTCGTATTTTCGACCACGTCACAATACTTACCTTATACATTATTGTATATAAGGAAAATAATATGCATTTGTGAAGAGTCTTTATTTTTTCTAAAAAGTTGTTTAAGCTATAAAATAGTTGGTTTTACTATATGAGGAAATGCAGGATATTTATTACTTGAGTCTGAGATATGAGCAAGCGTGGAGGAGTGTTTAGGGATAGTTTATTTAAGTTAAATTACTCCGAGAATCACATGCAAAATCCACAAAAATTACATTGAAATTTGAGAAATATCAGGTCAAGTAAAATTTAATGATTTTTTTCCAACATTACTAGCGTCGCCATTAAACAACTAATTGCTATAAAAAGTTAGTGCTGAAATTAGTTACCGCTAGCCACAGCTTTCTTTTTTTTTTTCTTCATAAAGTTAATTTAAACTTTAAAAGAATTTATTTTGCGACAACATGAGTGATTACAGGAAATTTATTAATCCAGGTCCAAATATACTCAAGCAAGAAGTGTGTTTTTCAAGATAGATTATATAAACTAAATTAGTTTATTAAACACATGCAGATCAGCCAAAATTTCACTGAAATTTAATAAATATCATGTGAAGTAAAATTTAGTAATTTATCCGATATTATTGACGTCGTCATAAAACAGTATAATATTTCGCGAGTAAAACGCCCAAGAGCAAGACGTATACTTTCGGGGTTCCTATGTCAACGACACTCATCCCCACATCGGATATAGCAGTATCGGACCATTGAGGTGTAGAAATAGCAATATAGATGGTCAGTAATGTCGTTCCACTCCTGTGGACATGATGATATGATCAGTAAATTTTGGTTTAATGATCCATAATTGTCTTGATATGGTGGATGCCTGCCTCGGCTGTAAAAGAAAGAGTGGGATGGGCAAGAAGTGATGCGAGAGTGAGTCACAATAAAAATTTAAAATTAAGTGCAGGAGTTCTAAAACTGCGAGAACTAAAAGCAAAGTTAAACGGATTTGTAGTGCAGGACAGAGAACTAGACGCTAAGCGCCTTTAATCTCCAATCTCAATTTGTGGTTCTTATCTTTATACTGTGACATTATTTCATTAACCCATGATATACAGGCTCGATGGCACTTTCCGGATCAACAGATACCTTACACCTTCGAGTAGGCCGGACGTTCTGGATCAAAGAAGAAGAAGTCTAAGATCTGTGAAACACGCACAGCTCGCCCTGGCTATGCTCCAGAGCATAGAGGATGTGCCAGCTCAGGCCTATATGAAACATGTTGCTTCGGGCCAGCCTATGCAGTGAAATCCATAAGCCCAATCATGGGCCTGGGCCCACAGTGTAAAAATTCTACAGACATGGACCTCTAATTCCTCTTTCTGTCGCCATTTCCTTGCTGTGTGCATGATGTTCAAACAAAAGTAATAGATGATAGCGATGCCCGAGTCAAGTGAAATAAAAGTAATAGATGATAGCGATGCCCGAGTCAAGTGAAATAAAAGTAATAGATGATAGCGATGCCCGAGTCAAGTGAAATAAAAGTAATAGATGATAACGGTGCCCGAGTCAAGTGAAATAAAGGTAATAGATGATAGTGATGCCCGAGTCAAGTGAAATAAAAGTAATAGATGATAGCGATGCCCGAGTCAAGTGAAATAAAAGTAATAGATGATAGCGATGCCCGAGTCAAGTGAAATAAAAGTAATAGATGATAGCGATGCCCGAGTCAAGTGAAATAAAAGTAATAGATGATAGCGGTGCCCGAGTCAAGTGAAATAAAAGTAATAGATAATAGCGATGCTCGAGTCATGTAAAGTAAAAGTAATACAGATAATAGCGATGCCCGAGTCAAGTGATACATAGGCCAACCACTTGTTGATACTGGAGCACCAAGAATGCCAATTCTGCATATAAAATCTCTAAAGTTCACTACGGTGATATACACATATTTTACATATCTCTCTTAATATTCAAAATGCGCTGCATTTCCTTCAACACGGATGAAAATTTCGGTAATTGTATTTTGTAAAAAATTTTGGAACAATATTCAAAACAGTAAAATGCTAGCGGTGACAAATAATATGAATGTAAATAATATCCCTTGTAAATATATGGGTAAATAAATATATACATTTAAGATCAATTATATATCGATATATATTACATATCGATACATTACATATCGATATATATTACATATCGATCCATTACATATCGATATATTACATATCGATTACATATCCTTAATATTATTAAAAGAGCTTACCAAAGACTTGGTTTCACCTTAAGACAATCTCGTGTTTTTCCCAGTTCTGTTACGATTATTTGTATTTATAATACCCCTTGTTAAGCCAATTTTGGAATATTGTGCAATGATTTGGGACCCTGTTTACAATCTGCATTCTCAACGGATAGAAATCGTGCAAAATAAACTATTACGTACTATTGATTACAGATTGACTGGCTATTATCCTTATGATATGCATACAAGGGAACTCAGACAGAAATATAGTTTAATGTCTCTTAAAAAAAGAAGAAGCTGGTCCTGCCTCTTGTTTTATTATAAGGTTTTAAATAATACTATTGATTGCCCTACTTTACTTTCTTGCCTGGAATTCCACATACTTGTCAATAATACCAGGAAAAAACTCTTTTTCACAATACTACTGTTAAACACAACTACATTAAATGCTATTCTATCTATAAATTTGTTGATCTATATAATACCTATTGTGCTGACATTGATATATTTAACTTGACTCCTGCTTGTTTTAAAAAAACCTGTTTCAATGCGCTTGACATGTTTGCTACTTAGTATTCTTGTATCCTACGTTCTGTACTTTTTAATTTCTTGTGTGGCTACTGTAACTGGATTTCATCTGTAGTTGCCACGTAAATTGGATAAAATAAAATAAAATAAAAAGTTGGGCCATACTGCATTGATCTCTACACCCATTATTATTCAAGAAGAAGAAGAATCTTCATACATGAAGGTTCCACCCTATGCATGACTGGTAAAAGTAAAACTAGATCAGGTGGAGTTCTTACTTCTGGGAATGACAGAAATCTACAGACCACTATTTCCATATTTGTTAGCGGACATATAAAGTGTCTTAAATTCGAACACGGGCACAAGGTTTATACCGTTTGCCCAAAGTCTAATATTAAACAGGCCTCCCCCGGCCATCTCATGTACTATCTGGGGTTATCGAAAGAGGATCTTTTCGAGCGTCCCTTATTGATGTATGATTTCATGGGGATACATAGACTCATGGACCTGGTCTAGCCCCTGGCTAAAACGGGTAGGATTAGTAACGACAACATTATTATTCAATGTCTTTTAAATTCCCGTTTCGTGGCCCGCAGATAAATGGAGATTTAATACAACGCACTCTATCCATCAACGCCGAACTATGAACGACACGCTTGGCCAGCAGTTTTTCTGCAGTTTTACATGTTTACAGAAGTTGCTCAAAAAGGATACTTTGCTTTGACTGGAACTGTTTAGTGGTTCCGAGTACTTCTATTAATACACCGTTTTGGGTGCAATCTTAAGCATATCCCTTGTTTCCACTGTAATTCCCCATACGCTGGATGCATGTTAGAGATCTCAGCATTCGCGAAATGATCCATGCTACACGTACGGAATTCACGTTACGAATGACCAAAGTTCTTTAATATAAGACTGGGCACTCAGCCCGGCAACCAATGGAAAAGTTGTCAGTGCGACGAAATGGGAATTAAGATTCGTCATTTGTGATGCCACGGTCCAATAGTAAACTCTGAGAGGGTTGCCAAAACACACGAATTATTACAGTTAAAATATATTTGTTGATTTTGAAGTCGCGATATCCAGCCGTAACAACTTACGCAAAGATTTTAGATCGTACTGTGCAGACAGGATCTACTGACGTCCAAGGAAATTTAGTGACGTCCTTGACGCAAGGTGAGAAATGCAGTTAGCAAATTTGGTCCCTCTTGAGAGTTCGAAAACAAAGTGCACGCGTTCTTAATTCCCATGTCGTCATATGTGCAGATCCAGCTAAAAATATTTAAGCCAGTCATGCCAGGAAACGAGCACGACACCCATTGACGACGGCGAAAAATAGTCAATTGCCTCACCGTCTAAGAGCGCCCTCTAGTACCAAAAGATAACGTCTGCGGATATACAATCATTAACAAAAATGGCTTGTTTTAGTCATCCTATATATAGTGCTAAAAATTATGTACAACATATTCTTATAAATTTTAAAGAAGAGAAAATATACTCTATAACAAAAAAATCGACGCACCAAGAAGGAGTTGTCCGATTGTAATGAAATTTCATATGCAAAGACATTTTGAGCGAACACGCAAATGAATAACATTTGGTATCCATTGAATAAATAGTGGGAGCTCCAGCGCATCGGAACTGCGCATTCAGCAGGTGTATATAAGGAGCGATTCTGAATCTGTGGTCAAAATTTCTGTTGCATTTCGACTGCGGATATCTTACGTCTTTGGTAGTCATTTCTGGCACACTGACAGCACAGCGGTACGTAGACAACATTCTACGACCGGTTGTGTTACCGTTCATTTTGCGACACCCCGGACATACTTTTCACCAAGATATTGCCCGGCCGCATACGGCACGTGTTGCTATACATTGTCTTCATGCTTTCCCAACATTTCCTTGGCGAGTTAGGTCCCCTGATCTCTCTCCCATAGAGCACATTTGGGACGTTATGGGGAGGCGATTGCAACCATCCCGGAATGTTGACGATTTAGCCCGACAGTTGGAGACAATTTGGCAAGACCTTCCGCAGGACACCATCCGTGAACTTTATCAGTCTATGCCACGCCGGGTGACATCTTGCATCCAGGCCAGAGGTGGACCAACGCCTTATTGACTTCCTCCCTTTGTATACGGTCAAACTCTAAATCATTAAATTGTTCTGAAATTTTAATCGTTTCTTTTTCTATGTATGTTCTTCACATCCACCAATTTTTTTTAATTTCCTTATATACAATAATGTATAAGGTAAGTATTGTGACGGAGTCGAAAATTCGAAATCGAGTTTTCGACGGCAGAGCACGTTATAAGTATCTCTGATCACGAATTAAACATTTTTAAAGTGATGTCTGTGTGTGTGTGTGTGTGTGTGTGTGTGTGTGTGTGTATGTGTGTGTCAGCGAGTCTGTGGAGATGATAACTGACGAACGAATGGACGGATTCGAACGAAATTTAGTACAAACATCACAATCCATAAACACTGGAAGCCTATTGCTTTTATACGCAATCGAATGTTCAGAAACCCCCCTAAATTTTCGAGTGAAATTTTGAATTTGGAGATATTGCACATTTTTCAAAAAAATTATCAAAAAGTCATATAAAATAAAACAAAAAAATTCATATTGAGAAACATCTTCACATTTCATATGTAATACCATGTGATAAATTTGATGACATCATTCTCGTGGATGTAGTTCATTCCATTCATGAAAAAAGATACTTTGAGTAATACATTTGTATTTGAACGCCAATAGTCATTTATCTGCTGTAAGAATAACTTATTTCTTTGTCCATAACGCTTGGCGAGATTTGGGCGACGAATTTGGTGGAATGTCGCCAACTTGGCGACTTTTTTAAATGTTGCTAAATTAACGAAAAACTCGCCAAATGGATAAAAATGACGCTAAATCAATGATGACTCATTGATAATGACGACATGGAAAATGGTGACTCATTGACGAAAATGCAATACCTTGGAAAGAATATAAATAACTACTAAAAGAAAATACAGTAAAAAAAATAATCTATTTTTTTACTGTAAAAGTAGTAAATTCATTGCATTATATAAGGAAAGTCATGTGCTGCCCACATCAGATTTTTTTTACCACAATCGGACAACTTCTTGGAGTGTCGATTTTTTTTGTCATAGAGTGTATTAATATGAAATTGTGCAAACCTTCATAGTGACCGCATACTCTAGAGACTCACAAGCCGCGCCAGGCTTTCTTAATTAGGAGTGCTATGCATGGGGGCGACTCATAATTGGAAGAAGGGGGCTCAAGCGAAGCATATATAGTTTAGAAATAACAAAAAGTTTACATTTGGAAGTTTAATTCATTATATTTTGTCCACCGATTTTTGCATGATATTGCCATGATCTTAATTCGTAATAAATACTAAATGAAAAGAAATTTGAAAACTATGAACACACTAGCACTTCCGCGATAGGCGAAAGTTTACGGTAGATTTCTTTATTGAAGTCTTGCTCATGTGCAGTCACCTGCAACTAGTTCTAACCAGAAATCCTAAAAATATCTGATCTCAGATTTATAAATCCGCAGAAAAAAATAAATAAAATAACGACTTAAAAAAAAATTGATGTGGGTAGCACATGACTTTCCTTATATAATGCAATGAATTTACTACTTTTTCAGTTTAAAAAAATGTTATTCTTATAGTAGATACTTATTTTTTTCCAAGATATTGAATTTTCTTCAATTAGTCGTCTTTTTCATTGATTTAGCGTCATTTTTATCCATTTGACGAGATTTTCGTAAAATTTGGAAACATTTTAAAATGTCGCCAAGTTGGCGGCATTCCGCTAAATTCATCGCCAAAATCCCGCTAAGCATTATGAACGGAGAAATAAGTTATTCTTAGAGCGGATAAATGACTATAGGCGTTCAAATACAAAAGTATTACTGAAAGTATCTTTCCTAGTGAATGGAACGAGTTATATCCACGAGAATGATGTCACCAAATTTATTGCATGACATTACATATGAAAAATGAACATGTTTCTTAACAGTTAATATTTTTTTTTAATTTATGGGATTTTTTGATAAATTTATTTGAAAAATGTGCAATATCTCAAGAACGGTTCATGCTAGCGTTCTAAAGTTTATGTCAATCGTTCTCTAAGAAAAAATTACATAAGAAATGTCTATTTGCGTAACTTTATTAAAGATTTTGATTTTTTGATGATTTTTTCAAAATTTCACTCGAACATTTAAGTGGGTTGCGAACATTCGATTATGTTTTAAAACAATAGGCTTCCAGTATTTGTGAATTGTGAATTTTGTACCAAATTTCATCCGAATAGCTCCATTTGTTCGTGAGATATCGTCTCCACAGTCTCACTGACACACACACACACGCACACACACACACACACACACTTTCACACACACACACGCAGACATTACTTCAAACATGTTCGATTCGTGATCAGGGATGCTTGAAACGTGCTTTCCCGTCGAAAATTCGAATTCGAATTTTCGACCCAGTCACAATCCTTTCCTTATACATTATGTATATAAGGAAAGTAAAAAGAGCGAGTTTGAGAGAGAGAGACTGGAAATTGTTGGGAAAAGGGGCAATTGTTAAGTAGAAAGGAGTGTTTGCGAAATTTGTAACGGAGGTGCTGAAGCAACCCTATCACGACCCGTGGCGCCATCTATGCAGAGACTATTCAGATTTAGTGTCTCATATATATTTTCTCTTTTCCAGCCATGGAAGCCAGTTTGGAGAGGCTTCAAATGGATTACGTCGATATTGTTTACATCAACAGAACGGATTCCATGTGTCCCATCGAAGGTAAGGTTTCACTTCTCATTCATGCACAGCGATTATCACAGACGATAAGGTCAATCCAAGCTGCGAAAAAACTGAATATTAAACTAGTTTGACGCAGAGGTCGCCAAACTTTTGAGGCGGAAGAGCCAAACCTGTCATTATTAGCATTTTAAATATTATTTGAGAGCCATAAATAGTATATATTTTTCAAATAAGGAAAATTTAAAGTAATATTATAATAAGTTATAAAATTAATTATATATTTATTAAACAAAGAAAGAAATCACACAAATATTGCTCTCATTGATTTTAATCAGTATGAGCAATGTCCTTGCATTTTCATAGGAAATTTCTGTATGTTCGGTATGTAATAGATACTTCGCAAGCAGTCTGAAGTAAAGTACACTCAAACCTATTTTTGTACGGTGGATAGGTACTGCATAAAAGAAAACGTATAAAAAAAAATCGCTCAAAACTTCACGAGTAGCTATAAAAAATCGTTTTCGCAACACAATTAAAAAGTATTTTTTTATGCGGTGAATAGGGATCGCATAAAAAAGTCTCACGCAGAAAATAACTCAAAACCTTACGAAATAACTAGGAATTGCTTTTTTAAACGAAATCAAGACACGAGGCTTGGCAGCTACTTGGAATCTCGCCAAACTTGGAATCTCGCCTCGTTTGGAATCTGATTTAGAAAATACACATGCGAACATTTTTAAATATTTTATTGACATATGTACTTATTTTACACATACAAAACTTTTCAAAACGTATAACCATTATCCTTCGTAGTCTGACAATACGCGAACTTTCTTGTGGTAAACTGGCTCGAAATCGCTTTCGTCACCTGAAGATACTACCTCGCACTCGTTTAGAGTTGACTTTTCTTCAGTTACCATGTAGTCGGTGATCAGTTTTTGCGACGACTGTTGCTTCACTAGACGCTTGTATATGTCTCGGTAGCCAGATATACAAGATTGAAGCTCCTTTTGGAATTTTGAAGTTCTTTCAGAAATGGCATCGAAAAACTAAATGGCCGATCAAACCTACTTTCTTTTTATTGATAACTTCGTCAATTGTGTTCCAATTTGATTGATATTTTCATATACCGCACAAAAAAAATCGCACAAAAAAAGACCGCACAAAAAGAGGTTTGAGTGTATTTCGTTTCAGTCGATTCTGTCTTGAGGTGATTCGTCGCTGACAGTTTTGCCTATTTCTGTGTGCGGCCATCCTGGACGTTATATTCAACGTGGACCTAACGCCTTAAAACTATCAGATTTACGATGAACATTTGGATTGACACTTCGGGCATCATTCATCCAATGATAGTGTATGGGAATCTTAAGGTGTCAGTCTAGACAAATAATTTATCTAGACAAATAAAGCGATTGTACCGCAAAAAGTTAGTGATTTCATTGAGAATCAACTCAATGTGGATGCATTTGCAACCCTTGCACAATCTCTGGGTTTGAAATGCCATTGTAAGTAAGCAAATAGCCATTATTAACCATTTTTATCAACAATATTAATCTCATCAGCACTTTGTAGTGATACCTTTTCAAGCCATTTGCTGATAACGGTTTCTTTTAGAGGTTGTCCGAGCTTGTACGCACATCATCAACCAAGGACATGCCATGTACTGGGGCACTTCCAGATGGACAGCTATGGAGATTATGGTAAGTGTACTGAGATGGGTCGTGCTACATATGTACCCTATACTTACTTCTGCAGAACCGAAAATATGGACAAGATAGCTATTGGATTTTATGTAACGTGTCCGCTATGGTAAGGATGAAAGTCTGATTACAAAATTGAGTTAATTCCTCAGTCATGCAGGCTATCATATGTTTATATAGTATTCTACATGGACGATAGTCCTCTGTCGGGATATAGCTGGCCGATGGCTGGCCGATGTATGCAAAGGATCTAAAATGCAAGTAGGTCACGTGATTATAGAGCAGCATAAAAGAGATGGAAACGGCAGATGAGCCAATAGTTGTTACTGTCTGTCGTCTACGGATACTCGTTTTCCGAGCTGTTTTTCGTTTCAGAAGACACTTGTTGAAGAGATGGCTGCCGAAGAAGCCAAAATCCGTTTCAGCATTTGGACGACCGTACCAGGGGATTTATTTTAGACCTACGTACGACTAGGTGGTCGCACCGGGGCATCTCCACTGAAACACGCGTAGATGCGTCCACTGTACAAAGGATTTCGAGATGATGGATTGAAGAAACGTATTTGATTCGTCGCAATGTTACAAATCGATCCAGACGTACGTCAGCACGCGTTGATCGACGCATCCGAAGGCATGCGGTGGCGCCCCCCAAAAATGTCACCAAATCGATTAAAATGACGCCAAATCAATAAAATTGCATTTTGAAAGGGAATAGTATTGTAATGATGTTTCAATAGCGTTTGTCTGTCAAATCCAACCATCCCACTTAGCGACAAATTTGGCGACTTTTTAAAAATATCGCTAAATTTATCAAATGTTTCCAAATCGATACAAATGTCGCTAAATTGATAAAAATGTCGCCAAATTGATAAATATGATGCCAAATCCATGAAGCATTTATCTGTCAGTTCAATCGTACCACTTGGTGACAAATTTGGCGAGTTTTTAAATTTCGCCAAATTTATCAAAATATCGGCAAATGGAAGAATATGTCGACAAATCGATAAAAATTTTACCTATAATTCATGAATATGACGCAAAATTAATGAAGTTAATTGTGTTTTGAAAGGGAATAGCATTGTAATGATATTTCGATAGCGTTTGCCTGTCAATCCAACCGTCACCTTGGCAACAAATTTGGTGAAATTTTAAGATGACGCCAAATTGATTAAAATATCGCCAAATTAACTACAATGTTGGCAAATCGATAAAAATGTCGCCAAATAGATAAAAATCACATCAAATCAATAAATGAATTGTGTTTTGAAAGGGGATAGTATTGTAATGAGGTTTCGGCAGTGTTTGTCTGTCAGTCCAACTGTTCCACTTGGTGACAATTTTGGCGCGTTTTTTTAAATGTCTCAAAATTAAACAAAATTAAACAAAAAATTAACGAAAATGTCACCAAATCGATGAAAATTCAATATCTTTGAAAGAATATAAGAATATACTATAAGAAAAAGCCATTTCTCTGTTCGTCCATCCATGACGTTTGGCAAAGAATTTGGTTGGATGTCGCAATTGTCGCCAAATCGATAAAAATGACGCCAAATGGGAGATAATATTTTGCAAATTTTGAATTTCGTCATATGACGAGCATACCTTCTAGTTAAATGTAATATTGAGTGTGACGCGCGTTATTATCCTTTTCCAACAGGCAACAAGCAAATTATACATTTATGTATAAAAGAGGTAAGTTTTTAACACGTGACAATGCATAATATTACTGATTTCAAATAAAATTATAAGTCACCAATTTTGTTGAATGCACATTTTTCAAAAGCACTATTGGAATGTATACATATTCTATATACAGAAACGAAGATCTTCTAACGAACCAACTTTATAACACAATGTGCAGCTAGAATACTATATAGAAATAGTTCATGTTGAATATACCGTACAATAACTTTTAATGTGATCAAAAGGTTTGAAATTGATGATTGCACTTCTAGGAAGCGTACACAGTGGCCAGGCAGTGCCACCTCATTCCGCCGTCCGTTGAACAGACAGAGTACCACATGTTCCAGAGGGAAAAAGTGGAGATACACCTACCCGAGCTATTTCACAAGATTGGTGAGTTACGGAATATGAAAAATTTCTTCTATGAAATAAAAATATTACTTCCATAATATAAATTACTTCTATAGTATAAAAAAAATCTGATGTGGGAAACACATGACTTTCCTTATATAATGCAATGAATTTACTACTTTTACAGTAAAAAAATAGGTTTTTCTTATTGTAGATACTAATATTCTTTCCAAGATATTGAATTTTCGACAATGAGTCGTCATTTTCATTGATTTAGCTTCATTTTTATCCATTGGGCGAGATTTTCGTCAATTTGGCAACATTTCAAAAGAGCGCTAAGTTGGCGACATTCCGCCAAATTCGTCGCCAAAATCTCGCCAAGCGTTATGGATGAAGAAATAAGTTATTCTTACAGCAGATAAATGACTATTGGCGTTCAAATACAAAAGTATTACTTAAACTATCTTTTTCCATGAATGGAACGAGCTAGATCCACGAGAATGATGTCATCCAATTTATCGTATGGTATTACATATGAAAAGTGAACATGTTTCCTCGAGAACGGTTTGTGTTAGCTTTCTAAAATTTATGCCAATCGTTTTCTAATGAAAAATTACATAAGAAATGTCTATTTGCGTAACTTTATTAGTGGTTTTGATTTTTTGACGATTTTTTCAAAATTTCATTCGAAAATTTAATGGGGTTCTGAACATTCGATTGCGTATAAAAACAATAAGCTTCCAGTGTTTACGGATTGTGATTTTTGCACCAAATTTGGTTCGAATCAATCCATTCGTTCGTCAGTTATCGTCTCCACAGACTCACTGACACACACACACACACACACAGAGACACAGACATCACTTCAAAAATGTTTGATTCGTGATCAGGGATGCTTGAAACGTGCTCTCCCGTCGAAAACTCGAATTCGAATTTTCGACCCCGTCACAATACTTTCCTTATACATTATGTATCCTTATACATCATTATGTATCCTTATGTTTATTATTATGTATCCTTATTCTTTATTATTATGTATCCTTATGTATCCTTATTATTATGTATCCTTTATTATTATGTATCCTTATTATTATCCTTTATTATTATGTATCCTTTATTATTATGTATGTATGTATTATTATTATTATGTATCCTTTATTATTATGTATCCTTATTATTATCCTTTATTATTATGTATCCTTATGTATCCTTATATTATTATGTTTATTATTATGTATCCTTATGTTTCCTTATACATTTTGGTGGTAGGGGAAGGAGGGTACGGTCCCTGTGGATGCCTCCCCCACTGGGTTCCGGTCTAAATTGGGTGGCACTTCCCGACCGTCCAAACTGTTACCTTACACCTTTCTGGTAGGTCGGACGGTCTGGGTTTCAACAACAACAGCAACAATACTTTCCTTATACATTATGTATATAAGGAAAGTAATATAAAAAATTTATGATATAGATTCCCTATGAAGATAAGAAACTGGATGGCTATCACAACATTAAACAAGAAAGATCAATCATGCATAAAGCACTGATTATGAAACACCTTCCAACCTCAATGCAATTTTATTTAAACATCTCTAAAATGCGATACATTCCTCGGTAATATTTTTAAAATTATCACGATGCTACATTAATTTATTATATTTGAAAACTTAAAATTTCATCAAAAAAAAAATGAACTTCGTTCAAATGACGGTATTGAAATATAAATTGCCTGGTTTAAACATCTCTAAAATGAGATACATTCCTCGGTAATATTTTTAAAATTATCATAATACTGCAAGAATTTATTATATTTGAAAACTTCATCAAAACAAATGAATTTTATTCAAATGACGTCATCGAAGTATAAATCGCCTCTATATAAAAGGAGCATTTCATTCATAAACATTTTTCCAATCCTTTCGTTCATCACAACACTATAATAATTTATTTTATTTAAAAGCTTAAAACCATGGAGGTGCAAGTAATTTAACTCTATACTTTAAACTTCATCGAAAAAATCATCTGGTTCTCTGTGTAAAATCAATGAATGTTTCATTCATATCAGCTATATTGCAGACTCCATGTGCTAAATAATTTTGCGTTAAAGAAATTCAGCAATTCTTATACAACTCATTCTACATCTTTTGGCGTTTACATTTTCCATAAGGGGAAATTAGGCTTCGTTATAGAAATAATCAATGTTAGATAATCATTTAAACTCAAATATAGTGTAATTGCGTTGTTTCAGTATGTAGATGCACAGAATTTGAGCAAAAGTAAAGTGATTTTATGACGGATACAACACTAAATATTAATTAAAAAGAACTTTAAAAATCACGATTTTGACACAAGATGGATGCCATATTTTATTTTGAAGTGGGTCATGTGATCTCTTCATATAATGGTTACGTGATCTGTTCATATAAAGGGTGTAATTAATATTTTATTTTTTATTTAAAAAACTACTAAATATAATTTTCTGAAATTTTTTTTATATATTTTGTGGGATAATTTTAATATTTCCTAAAATTTTCAAAGCAATTTGTGAATTTTAAATTCGCTTAAAAAGTGTTTGAAAAATTAGGTCCCATAGGGTTCAATGTATTTCACGTTTTCAACCCGGGTTCAATCCAAAACTCATTGGGTGATATTATTCACTTATATTCCCATAGGTCCCACAGACCGTCTGAACAACATACTAAAATTTCATTTTGATAAAGTCATTTTTACGGCAGTTATCGTGCTGACAGGCAGACAGACAGAATGAACAAAATCATAAACACTTTTCAACTATGTTGTAAAGTGTTAAAAAGAATGAACGCAATATATCATGTGACGGCAATTTCTCGTTTTTCATAATCACACAAAATAAATATCCTTCTGCGTAATATATTTTTGAAGATAACAAATTTATTATCCGAATTTAGTAAAAAACATTTAATACTACGGTATATACATCTATTTATATATATGCAAACATTTTAGATTTAAATTTAAATTTACAAAATTGTAATATGGTTATAAACTTGTATGATAAAAGACAGGATTTTAAATTTAATACATCAAAAATTCAACATTTTGACTCTTGTCTGCATATATCTGTATTTAGAAATATTATAATAAACCAGGCTCTTAGAATCAATAAAATTTGTGATGAATATTATAAATTAGCGCACTTTATGGAATTATTGAGTACAGCGACTAATAATGCATATCCCCCCAATTTTGTTATTAAAATTATCAACTCAGTGTATCAAATTTCACTCGATAACATCCTAGAAAACATTCCCAATTATAGTGACTAACATACAGGAAAAAAAAAAAAAAATATATATATATATATATATATATATGTGTGTGTGTGTGTGTGTGTGTGTGTGTATATTATATATAATTATTTATTAATTATATAAATAAATAAAAATGAAAAATAATAAACTAAGTCAAAAACATTAGAAAAATCAAAAAATCGGAAAATAAGATGCATTAACATTAATGTTTTGAATTTTATTTTCGCAAAAAAATGTAACTTTTGTCAGTATTGAAACTACGTTTTGAGCGCCCTTATAATGGTGTATAGTGGCATTCTCGATTATCCAGTTTTCCTATGAATTACTTGTTTAGTAGGAATTTTCATCTTTGATTCATATTCATATTCAGTTCTGCATGTTTGGGAAGTTGTATTCTGAATTGCTTGTCCAGTCTCCAGCTTAGACTCACTGGACGGGTTTGGGAGTATTTCCGTGAACGTTCGTACTGCCTCCCTGGTAGAATCTCGACTTGTTCATTCCGGTGCTTCTAGATTAAGCTGTTGAGGTTGATCGTGTATACACGTGGTAGAAGAAGAAGGGTTCATGCCGCATGGTAATACAATTTTCTTAATGTATCCTTTTTTTCATTTTTTCATTTTTTTTATGCCTGTAGTCTGAGTTTAAGCATTTATAGTAATGTACTATTGCTTAATCTGAAACAGGCATTTGTTTGGGTTAATTAGAATTAAATACTCAGACCTGAAGATGAATTTAATTCTGATTAATCATCGAATTTGGGAAGGTTCTGTTCTTTTCTCTTATCGGCATTATGGCCGTGAATTTGCTTCTATGGTGATGTTAATATTACTTGAATTGTATTTTTATTTTTTTTTTATTTTTTTTTTTTTTTTTTTATTTTTACATAATTCTTATTATTACATTTCAAATATATATATATATATACATCGATGCTATCAACCTGAAATATACTTAATAAATCAAATGTTAATGGAAAATACACATTAACACTGGTTTGATAATGCATCACAATATCAAACTATATCGTTTTCGGACACCCAAATAGCCAGTAAACTAGTTCGTGACGTCACTACGCTTGCTCTATTGCAAGTTTGCTTGCTGGCGTATTACGTAACGGCTATTTCGTGCTGAAAATCTTTACAACGATCTACAAATAATTGCATCTGCTATGGATGCACCATTCTTCAACATATTAGTTAAAACAGAACATAAGAAATTTGGTATGTTTCAAAAACCGAATTGCAAACGGAAACATTTTTTTCACCAAAGACAAATTTATTTCAATCGCCAAATTTTAGTGTCCACTCAAACTTTAAAGTTGAAATTCTAAAATTTGAAATAGTAATTTTAAACAATAATGGAGAAATAATATTTCCATTAAATCCTTGCGTTTTTATTGCCACTTTGTTACCCGTGTTGTCAATGCACATCCCTGGCGTTTCAATTAGAAATCTCTGAGATGGACGAAATTTAAAAAGTGGAAATGAAAAAGTGTGTTATTATTATTAAACGTCCAGATCACTAGTTTCTTCATTTTCAAGTTTTAGTGCATGTCGCTATGTTTTGTGCTCTCTGCCAAGTCTTTATCCGCGCCGCATATGCAGTTGAGCCCAGGGGCCCTTGTCCCGAGGCATAACTGACTTTATTTTTGCCTGACTCTGCGGATATAACGACATGGAAATAAAGAACGCACGCATTTTGCTTTCGCGCTCTCAAGAGTAATCGAATTTGTTAACTGTGACTGTCATCTTACTCCAACGACATCACTAAATTTCCTTGGACGTCACTGGATTCTATGTGCACAACACAATTTAAAATATTTGTGCATGCTATTTACGCCTAGATATTGCCACCTCAAAATTAACAAACCATTTTTAACTATAATAAGGCGAAAGCTTTTTGTGTTTTGTGTTACTCCTCTCAATGTTTACTCTGGACCGTGACATCACAAATGACGAAACCTAATTTCCATTACGTCACGCTCACAACTTTTTGATTGGTTGCCGGACTGACTGCCCAACCTTATATTAAAGAATCTTGTTTGGAACTTTAACGGGCTGTAAAGCTACTGATCCACGGATACAGTTAAAGCTTGTCTGTGTTGTACAAATAAATGTACATTTTTCTGTTTCAGGCACGGGCACCATTACATGGTCACCACAAGCCTTTGGTCTCCTGACTGGAAAGTTTGACGAAGGAATACAACTTTTGACCAGGGGATCGCTCAAGGTAATTCGGAAAATATTTTGTCAATTAGTTACATAAAGATATAGATCCCCTTGTATAAACGGGGATTGTTTGGAAAGGAACTTTAAAAGCAAAGATACCTCGTTCGTTCGTAATTCGACTATCAATCATAATCGATCGAGAAAATTCCTGAAGGTATAAAAAACAGGAATCACGTGTGAATATACTTGATTCCTAGATTCCGTATTGGTCAGTACCAACACTGTTGCTTATTCAAAAATATATTTCTCTCTAAATTAAATTTCAAAATTTTCTCTGCATTCAATTTCTTCTTAATTTTTCCATAAATTCAATTCCCTCTTAATTCCTCTATAAATTCAATCCCCTCTTAAATCTTCCCAAAATTCAATCTCTTCTTAATTCTTCCCTAAACTCAATCTCCTCTTAATTCTTCCCTATATTCAATCTCCTCTTAATTCTTCCCTAAATTCAATCTCAAAATCCACCTAAAAATATAAAATCCCACTAAAAACTAAAAGTTCCTACACTAATATAAAAGGAAAGAAAATTACTTTTTAAACGATAATACTTAACGAAATCACCTGATGACATAGTATTTTATTATCAAAGTTTATTTTATTATAAATTTATGAAGTCAAATTTATACTTAGCATCATAATTTTGTAATGTTTCGCTTTGTGGCTTCGAAGAAATTTATGATTCATTTGCTGTTTAACATGTTAAATGCCATGTCTTTTTATATCTGTGGCAGACACCTATATTTCACGTTTGACTAATGAGTCTGGCAGTCAAATTGTTAAGATGCGACCAAGAATATCAACAAAATGAAGGTATAATTAAGTATTATCTCTATTTTCAAACTTCCTCAAACTCTTTCTTCAGAAAATGTCAGACAATCATTCGAGTATTATTCGAATATGGCGGCTATTACTAATCTAGCCCATCTTCGCTAGACGCTTTTGGAGTGCCGAAGTCGTAGGAAATCCAACAAACTTTTCTCAATCAAGCTCCTTGGTGATTTTTGAATTCATAACTTTGCATTTACGGTCACATTTGACGGCATTAACTACTGAATGCTTACTCGGCCGATTACATTTTTATTTATTAGAGTATTTGGTCTCAAATTGTCTGATACGTCCAGCTAATGTTGAGCTGTGCAACATGAAATTTTGAAATCCGTCAACTGGTATCGATGATAATGAAAGATGAAACGAAAATTATCATCATTCAGTTCATTCCGGCTCAAAAAGTTTGACAAAGCAGACCATGCGACTCACACGCACGGCATTAGAGATAGTAAGGGAAAGTCTTTTAACATAAGGTTGGGCGATCAGCCCGATAACAAGTCAAAAAGTTGTCAGCCAAACGTCTGTGAATTTAACATTTGGTCATTCATGACGCTACGGACCAGGGTGGACTTTGAGAGCCGTTGTCACAGCAAGTTTTCCCATCATAACGATAAAAAATTGTTTGTTGATTTTGAAGGGGCAATATCCAGACGTAAACAACATGCGCGGATATTTTTCATTGTGCTGTTCACATCTTCCATAGTGACGTCCTAAGAGATTCTCGATGTCTTCAGAGAGCCCGAAAAGAAAATACGCACATTTGCTATTCCCATGACATTACATGCCAACTTCCATATAAAAAAAATAAGTAAATCATGTCCGGCATAGTCCCTCAAGAGTAAGGTTCTTAATATTCATGTTAGCGACCATCTTTACTCCATGAAATACTCACATTTGCTATTCCCGTGACATCGCATGCCCAGTTCCATATAAAAAAAATAAGTCAATCATGTCCCAGCATAGTCCTTCTGGAGTAAAGTTCTTAATATACATGTTAGCGACTATCTTTACACCCAATCGAAGCGATGGCTGTACATGATGAAAAGAGGGATACTGTCTCGTTTTTTTTTGGGGGGGGGGGTTTCTAGGAGATCCAAACATTCTGATTCTATACTTCTTCCTTAAATATTAGGTAAAAACTTTTGGCAGCAGAAGAACCCATTTTTCAACTAATTTGGTTGTCAAATATCAGCCATATAACATGCGCGCCTTTGAAACAGCACAGACAGACGACATACTGGCGTCCCGTCAGTTGTCGTCTGCCTGTGCTATTCCAAAAGGGACCAGTTGGAGTAATAATGGTTGTTGCGTCAGCTTGTGTATTTAGAAGACAATGTGGAAGATTGATCCATGCTAACATTGATTTCCGACGAATTTGTTGGGAAGTATTTCAGCTGGAAAGGTTTACATGTGGGTCCGTAAGTCCTTCCGAGAGGTTGGTGGTAGGGGAAGGAGGGTACGGTCCCTGATGCCACCCCCACTGGTATCCGGTCTAAATTGGGTGGCACTTCCCAGCCGTCCCAATGGTTACCTTACACCTTTCTGGTAGGTCGGACGGTCTGGGTCTCAACAACAACCTGGAAAGGTTTGACGTCCCTGAAGGTGTTATCACATTTAAAACGTATATCCCGTTAAGCTCCATTTTCTCTTTCAGAGTCTGTCAGCGTTGCAGGACCGTCTGAATGCGGACGGCAGTCCCAAGCACCAGTACAAGATGCGGGAACTGAACCACATCGCTGACAAGCTCGGGTGCTCTATCACGCAACTTACAATAGGTAAGCTTTGAAATAACCTCAAATCATCTACTACTCTTTGTTATATTAAGAAATCTAACCGGGGCAGCACATGACTTTCCTTATATAATGCAATGAATTTACAATTTCTACAGTAAAAAAAAATAGGTTATTCTTATAGTAGATACTTATATTCTTTCTAAGATATAGACTTTTCATCAATTAGTTGTTATTTTCATTGCTTAAGTGTCATTTTTATTCATATGGCAAGATTTCCGGTAATTTGGCAACATTTAAAAAGTCGCCAATTCCGCCGACAAAATCTCACCACGCGTTATGGATGGGGGAATAAGTTATTCTTATAGCAGATAAATGATTACTGGCGTTCAAATACCAAAGTATTACTCAAAGTATCTTTTCTCATGAATGGAACGAAATATCTACGAGAATGATGTCACCAAATGTATCGTTTATTATATCTGAAACCTGATATTACATCTGAAAAGTGAACATGTTTCTCAACAGTTAATATTTTTTAATTTATGGGAGTTTTTGATAAATTTATTTGAAAAATGTGCAATATCTCAAGAACGGTTCATGCTAGCGTTCTAAAGGTTATGGCAATCGTTTTCTAAGGGAAAATTACATAAGAAATGCCTATTTGCGTAACTTTATTAAAGGTTTGGATTTTTTGATGATGTTTTCAAAATATCACTCGAAAATTTAGGGGGGGGGGAGGTTCTGAACATTTGATTGTGTTCAAAAACAATGGGCTTCCAGTATTCAAGAATTGTAATTTTGTACCAAATTTCATTCGAATCGCTCCACTCGTTCGTGAAGTATCGTCTCCACAGATTCACCGACATACACGCATATTTTCACACACTCACACATATTTTCATGCGCAAACACATATTTTCACACACACACACACACACACATATTTTTACCACACACACACAAGTATTTTCACACACACACACATATTTTCACACACACACATTTTTTCACACGCACACATATTTTGATCCACACATATTTTCACACACACACACACACCTCACAGACATCACCTTAAAAATGCTCTATTCGTAATCAGGTATGCTTGAAACTTGCTCCCCGTCGAAAACTCTAATTCGAATTTTCGACGCCGTCACAATTCTTTCCTTATACATTATACTATGTATATAGGGAAAGTAACAAGGGGTCAAGGGAGGCACAGGGTCCTCTTTAAAAAGAGGACCGTAAAAAATTAATAGAGTTAGAAGCAACCCCTTGAATCTATGCATTGTTCCCTCACCCAGGGTGGTTAATCGACCTCTGTTCCTAAATATCGACAAAATAAAGCAATAAGTGATACAGCAAGTAAACAATTAAAAAAAATCTGATGTGGGCAACACATGACTTTCCTTATATAATGTAATGAATTTACTACTTTTACAGTAAAAAAATAGGTTTTTCTTATAGTAGATACGAATATTCTTTCCAAGACATTGAATTTTCAACAATTAGTCGTCATTTTCATTGATTTAGCGTAATTTTTATCCATTTGGCGAGATTTTCGTTAATTTGGCAACATTTCAAAAAGTCGCCAAGTTGGCGACATTCCGCCAAATTTGTTGCCAATATCTCGCCAAGCGATATGAACGGAGAAATAAGTTCTGAACATTCGATTGCGTATAAAAACAATAGGCTTACAGTGTTTATGGATTGTGATTTTTGTACCAAATTTGGTTCAAATCGGTCCATTCGTTCGTCAGTTATCGTCTCCACAGACCCACTGACACACACACACACACACATACTTTCACACACATACACAGACATCACTTCAAAAATGTTCGATTCATGATCAGGGATGCTTGAAACGTGCTCTCCCGTCGAAAACTCGAATTCGAATTTTCGACCCCGTCACAATACTTTCCTTATACATTATGTATATAAGGAAAGTAATATCAGAATTTGGCAATATTGGAATTAAACATGTTTGAGAACATATTTGCTCTCACAGCGTTGAGAACATCAGGGGATGTCCAAAATAATGGCAACACCACATGTATAAGTGATAAGTTTGTTTTGGTGGTAACAGAGCTAAGTGGACCAGTCACTTCCTGATTTTTTTTTGTCAAATAGGTGTGCTGATATTCTTAAGGTTGCGTTCTATTGCATTGCAGGTGTTTCATCGCACAATTGCGTTGAAGTTAAAGACAAAATGGGTGACCTGATAGAGTTCCTAAGAGGGCAGATTTTAGGCGCCTGTCGTCTAGTTGGTGCATCGGTCATCGCCGTTGCAATGTTAGTGGGGTATCGAGAGTTACTATGTCCACGGTTATGACAGCAAAGTTCATGGAAAAACATCGTCTGCGCGACAGAATTGTGAACGGAAAATGAAACTCACTGATCGAGACAGCAGGAGAATGTTAAAGAAGATTGTCACCGCAAACAGGAAGACCACTTCAACAACGGTGGTCGCTGAGCTTAATAGGCATCTACGAAATCCAGTTTCCACCCAAACGGTACGAAGAGATATGCATCAGCAAGGAATTCAGGGCAGAACTGCCGCTGCGAAACCCATTATGTCATAGAGAAATGCAAAACGGAGACTACAGTGGTGCCTGACAATAAAACGTGGACTACGGATGCCTGGAAACATGAACCGCTTTCTAATGAATTAGCCTTCACACTGTTCCCCACCTCTGGACATGTATACGTGTGAAAAACACTGGCAGAAGCTTACAACCTCGACTTCATCGTTCCTAAAGTAAAACATGATGGTGATTCGGTAATGCTTTGAGCGTGGATTTCCACTAGTCCCATTATCACCTTATGGAGGATAACTGGCAGCGATTATGTAACCATTTAGATAGACCATGTCCATTCTATGACGCAAACATCCCCCGGGGAGGCCCACCTTAAAGGTGGTGTGTGGATCTTAGCTCTGTAGCTCTGATACCTTTAACTGGGAGCACATTGATCCGAGGAACACAGCTGTCGCGCTTTTCCGCCCAGCAGTTCGTAACTCTGACTCTTCCAGGTGACGTGAGAACGGATTATGTCTATTCATTACCTGAGCCTAAACTCATCGACGACTACTAACGGGCTCAGCGGGACCATTTTTGGACCTCGTCCGGTGAATGTTTCCGCCGATCTCGCTGCCTTGGTTGTTCCTCGCTGGTTAAGAGATTAGTACTTCCCCGCCTTCCATTCCCGAGTGCGTAAACCTCGCGGTCGCCAGGGAGGGCTGATTTAATCTATGACGCAGAAATTTTTCCTGCAAGGGGATTGCATCTTTCAGGATGATAAGGCCCCCATTCATAGAGCGGGAACTGTTCAATCATGGTTTGAGGAATATGTGCTAACGTCACATGGCTGAGGAATATGATGATGACGTCACATGGCTGAGGAAGATGATGATTACATCCCCATGGCCTGCACAATCATTAAGCTTAAACATCATTAAGCCACTGTGGTCTGTGTTCGAAAAAATGTTAGATCCCATTATCCTCCTCCAGCATCCCTTACTGAATTGGAGCAGTTTCTGGATGAAGAATGGTATCAAATACCACTTGCAATGATCCAGGCCTTGTATACATCCATTCCAAGGGGGATTCAAACTGTTTTAACCGCCAAAGCTGCTCCAACACCTTTGGCAGTTAAAACGTGGTGCGTAAAACCTCATTTTCCCATGTGCGTAAAACTTCATTTTTCCAGGTGCGTAAGGCCTCATTTTCCCAGGTGTGAAAATTTAGGTGCATAAAACCTCATTTTTTCCAGGTGTGTAAATTTAGGTGCGTAAAATCTCATTTTCCCAGGTGCGTAAATTTAGGTGCTTAAAACCTCATTTTCCCAGGTGTGTAAATTTACGTGCGTAAAACCTCATTTTCCCCGGTGCGTAAATTTAGGTGCATAAAGCCTCATTTTTCTAGGTACGTAAATTTAGGTGCGGAAGACCTCAATTTTCCAAGTGCGTAAGTTTAGATGCAGAAAACTTTATTTTCCCAGCTGTTTCCATTATTTTGGTACAGCCCTGTATATGTTGAGTGCATTTTTATTGAAAATATTTATGTTGATAACATTTGTATTGAAAACACTGTGTTGAGAACATATGCTTGAGGACATTTATGTTTCTGTAAGCGATGCAACTAATGAATTACATTCGATATAACACCATAGAGTGGGTGGAAATCAAAGTTGCATAAGCCATTAAGACCACTTTAAAGACCACTAATCAGGTTTTGGAAAGCTTTTCGATTGGCTGATTTTCCATCCATTCTAAATTTTGTCAGAAGGGGCTTGATTTAATTATAATCTGTGCTTTTCTGATTAGTTGATTTTCCCATTGAATATAGCTTGGGGGGACGTATATTATTACGTATACAGAAAATGCTTTTGCAGCATATTACCTTGGACGAAATATCTCCAACTTGGTGACTTTCTGAATCTACTAGAACTTTTTCGAAATATCTACTAGTTTCGAAGACACGAACACTTTCTAGAAATTTCCATGAAAAATTTATAAGAAAGTCACCGTTCAGTTGGAGGGAGTTGACGTGATATAAGTGAAAGTGAATTATGAAATACGTCAGTGTTTCGAGTAGAGCTCTTAAATACATAGGGTGACGTATCGGTATCAGGCATGTTGAAGCCCAGTAGGGTTGCTGCAAATACATGCATTACCATATTTGTTAGCATACAAGTATGCTCCATTACCGAGTATCCAATGAATCCGCCATTTATAAGCCATTGATTTTTCTCTCTTCGTTTCTGGGGAAACGAAATAATCTGCAATATTTTTTAGAATTATTACAGCAGTTCGTTGCAGAACACCCACCTATAATTATTTCAATAACACTTCCTAAAGTAAAGATACATACAGAGTTAGCAATAATGAATTAATGGGTGCAATAATGAATAATGGGCTTCAACATGCCTGACGAGTCGACTCGTACATATAGGAGTCTTAACTTTAAGAACAGAATCGGCTGTTTCGTGAATTGATTGAGTATTTAATTGCTGTTTTATTGCACCTAGCAGTTGCTTAGTGATATTTTAAGAGAGTTATCAAACAGTTCTCTGTATATAGTTCTTGTGTATTGTTAATGATAGTGACCAGTTTCAACGGCAAAAAAAGCCATCTTCGTCAGTCCACACACAAGAAGTGCAACCTTCAGTCGTGAAAGAAAGATCGATGGCTGATGCACGAACAGAAAACTTGACTTAAGCTGGGAAAAGGTGTTGCCAACTGCGAGAAAAGTAACAGAGGGTGAACAAACCCAGCACACTGCAATTGCTGAACCAAATTGCACAATAAAATTGCTTAACATTCTTGAGGCTCTAATCATATTTTCCATTTTGCGAAAGCAAAAATCATTTAGACTCGTAATTGGATTTTTGAATCGAACTTTTCTGAAAATTTCCTAGTCCAGCTCCATTATTATTATTAATAAGCTGCATTATTAATTGCCCTTTATTCTCTTCTGTTTAGGAATCTCTGATTTCATTTTCGATTTCATTTTCCGCTTTCACCCCCACCCCCCAAGTATTTTTCTTCTCTTTTGCTGGTTTGGTCAATTTTAATTTTGGTTTTACAATCAACTGTACAAGTGATTTGAATCCTATCTTGAACGTACCTCACAGTGGTGCCCGTCACAAGATGGCGGTATACGGAACTTGGCTTCCTCATAGGTCTGCTCCACCCTACCTGTGAAGAAATAATTCTATAGAGATACCGCGGCTGCTAATGTGGCTTCGGTTCTCAAAGCAGACGCTTCCAAGTGATGGAGAAGAGCAGGGCCCTTATGACCTGTTTCTAGACCCGTCGGCGGCTGTGGTCGAGATTCGACTGCTTCACCCTGCCCGGTGAATGATTCCTCCGACTCCGCTTTGATGGTTGTTTGTGTCGTTGGATGGTGGATAATACTCTTTGCCTCACTCCTAGTAGTGGGGTAAACCATAAAAGGTCGCCACGGGGGGGGGGGGGTCCTTAATGTGTCCCTATCCTTTCTTGGACGGCGTTTGCGGCGTAAACCGATGGTCGCCGCGGAGGGTTGATTGAACCATTCCCTATTTTAGACTTTTTCATCTAGAGGGGTGCCTCGGCGTATGGATATTGACTCTATAGCCTCTGGCATGCTTCCTCTAGGGGAATATACAAATCGTGGGATTGTCTTTTGGGGTAATAACCGGAGGTTCATGAACCGTCTCTTCCATGTGGAGGAGAGGAACTGTACTTTTGTGGCCAGTTTCCACGCCCGTCGGCGACTGGAGTCGAGACTCGGCAGATTGTCTTTCCGGACCACTGCCGTGGTTGATGCGACCAACCTCGCTCCCCTGTTCGTGGCTGGGAATGATAAAGCCATTTCTACTCCCCTTTTCCATCGATATAAACCTACTGAGGGTTACAGTGGAGTTTTGAGCTGAATCCCTATCTTGGACGTTCACTTTTCTTTTAGACATAGAGCAATGGCACAAGCGTAAATAAACAACCTGCGCAGTAGAATGCGCAGAAGCGTAAAGGCACAAGGGCATTATTTTTACCATAGCGAGTAATGTAAGCGGACGATGATGGCAAATATAAAGTGAAACTAAACCCGTTAAACATCAAAATTTACCCTTGTGCTGAAAATAAACTATTTAGGATACTTGAGTAACAATACATGGTTAAAGATTCAATTTGCTGAAGTGCACTTTAAGTGATTTTAAGTGAATGTTTTTCATTGTTTTTCATTCAAGTGAATCATTTTTACCGTAGTCACTAGCTAGCATTCTGAAGATGTATATTTTACTAGAAAGTTCTGCAGTGTATATGCGACTGAGAAGAGAAAAATATTTAACGAATTCTCTTAAAAGACTCGTGTATATATTTCATTGAAGGTGAATATTTTATTTTCCGGTCAATTAAAAATATCCATTGAAAAATGATAAATTGGGATATATCCTACTAAAATGAGATGTTAAACGATTGTAAATTCATAAAGTAGGCGTTTTTAAAGCAGAAATAATGAAAATTTCCATACTGCTAAGCAAACGAGTATTTTGTTTTGGATACGTAATGGAAAATTCCCCTTGTGACGTCACGTGCCCATGCTCTACTGTACCGATCACTCATTGTGTTCCACATCTTGTTACTTAATTCCTGAATTTATTTACCTCATTTTTTCTGGCCGTTGGCAACATGTTTTCCTTGCTTCAGTGACATTTGCTGTCCGTGCATCAGTCGTCAAGCTTTCTTTCAGGAGTGAAGATTGTGCTTCTTGTGTGTCCTGACAAAAAAAGCTGTTTTTTAAAACGGTCGATGCTATTCATTTTGTGTTGTATGCTGCTTCTAACTAAGTTATCTTAGAGTAATAATTTGGCTATAGTTTGAGCTGTAGATAATCTTATTTTGGTTTAGTTTTAATGATTATCTTTATATTTTTTTGTGCAGCTTGGTGCCTGAAAAGCGACGCGGTGCAATGTGTGCTATTGGGAGCCTTATCTGTTGACCATTTGTACGACCAATTACAAGCCTTGCAGGTAATTTCTCATTTTATATGTTTCACTATATTTTTACTAAACCGTTGATATGCCGATTTTGGAATATACAGTGTTAGAGACCCCTATGTCTCAGTAATGCACAGACAGCTACAACAACACTTAGACATACTCCAAACTTGGCTGGAAAAATGGCGAATAAAATTAAACCCCAATAAATGTCATTGGATTTATTTCTCAAGAAAACGTAAACCTCCGCCGGCTCTGTACATAAACAACCATGCCCTAAAAGCGGAAAAATCTACTAAATACCTAGGTGTAACGATAGATTCCCACCTAACCTGGAAACAGCACGTAACGAACTTAATCAAAAAAGCGTATATGGCCACAGGAGCCTTATACCCAATGATAGGAAACGGAAATCTAAGTTATCAAAATAAACTCCTAATTTATAAATCGGTCATCCGCCCGGGAATGCTGTATGCAGCACCCGTATGGGGATATGCCTGTAAAACTACAATAGACCTCCTAGAGACAAAACAAAACAAAATCCTACGGATTATCAGGAAAGCTCCCAGGTACTTAAGAAACTCGGTAATTAGGAATGACTTCAAAATAAAAACTGTTAGAGCCCAAATTAAAAAGCTAGCGCTTAAATTTTACAGAAATTTGCCATCCGTTCCAAACGAACTGTTATTCAATCTGCATGACTATGATCATCGCAAGGCCAAATCTCGTAAGAGACCCCGCGCTGTTCTAAACATCGATAATCGGAATTAAATGATCCCACCTCAAACATCTGATTTTAAAATAAAACTCGCGACTATTATTTTATATAAAAAAAAAAAAAAAAATTCTAAACACTAAACTGCCAAAACGCTAGGTAACCCTTAGATCTGCATCAACCCCCCCAAACTGCTTAAACTCTAAATGTGCAACTGCCACACTAGGAGCTAGGATAAATAATAAAAAGTAGTAAATACAAACCTCGAACCTCCAATTAGGGTCACTGAATTAATGTCACAGTTTGACGATAAGAACCACATATTGAAACTGGAGATTAAAGGCGCTTCGCGCCTGGTGCTCTGTCTTGTACGACACTACGTATCAGTGTTAGAGAAAGTGGTAGACCAGGCTAATAACTCAAGAAGTATTAAGGTTATCGTATATATATGTATGTAGGTGTACAGAGAACCTTCTATAGCTCTACACGATACGACAATTTTAGGGCGTGAGCCCCTTATTCAGGGATGACAGGGGGCGCTATATAACTTTTTGTTAGAAATAAGGCGAGAAATCATTTACAAAGTGGTAGAACGTTGAAAAATTAGGATCTAGGGTTAGTGAGAAGGAGCGAACAGGGAGTGGAGCTTCTAATGTTACTGAGAGGCAGCGAACACGGAGTGGAGCTTCAAGGGTTAGTGAAATGCAGCGAACAGGGAGTGGAGCTTCTAGGGTTAGTGAGAGGCTGCAAACAGGGAGTGGAGCTTCCAAAGTTAGTGAGAGGCAGCGAACATTGAATGAAGCTTCAAGGGTTAGTGAGAGGCAGCGAACAGGGAGTGGAGCTTCAAAGGTTAGTGAGAGGCAGCGAAGATTGAGTAGAGCTTCAAGGGTTAGTGAGATGCAGCGAACAGGGAGTGGAGCTTCTAGGGTTAGTGAGAGGCAGCGAACAGGGAGTGGAGCTTCCAAAGTTAGTGAGAGGCAGCGAACATTGAATGAAGCTTCAAGGGTTAGTGAGAGGCAGCGAACAGGGAGTAGATCTTCAAAGGTTAGTGAGTGGCAGCGAAGATTGGGTAGAGCTTCAAGGGTTAGTGAGAGGCAGCGAATAGGGAGTGGAGCTTCTAGGGTTAGTGAGAGGCAGCGAACAGGGAGTGGAGCTTCCAAAGTTAGTGAGAGGCAGCGAACATTGAATGAAGCTTCAAGGGTTAGTAAGAGGCAGCGAACAGGGAGTGGATCTTCAAAGGTTAGTGAGTGGCAGCGAAGATTGGGTAGAGCTTCAAGGGTTAGTGAGAGGCAGCGAACAGGGAGTGGAGCTTCAAGGGTTAGTGAGAGGCAGCGAACAGGGAGTGGAGCTTCCAAAGTTAGTGAGAGGCAGCGAACATTGAATGAAGCTTCAAGGGTTAGTGAGAGGCAGCGAACAGGGAGTGGATCTTCAAAGGTTAGTGAGTGGCAGCGAAGATTGGGTAGAGCTTCAAGGGTTAGTGAGAGGCAGCGAACAGGGAGTGGAGCTTCTAAAGTTAGTGAGAGGCAGCGAACTTTGATTGGAGTTTCAAGGGTGAAAGACAGCGAACAGGGAGTGGAACTTCTAGGGTTAGTGAGAGGTAGCGACCAATGAGTGGTTCTTTCAGGGTCAGCGAGCGTTAGTGAGCAGGGGAAGAAGCCCCCAATATTTCAAAAAAAATCAAACGCATAGCCATATTTAGACCTAAGAAGATCGGGAGATAAAATGTAACTGACTTATTTGTGTATAACCTAAAATTGTTGATTTGCAAATAGGATTCAGAGGGATTAAGAGCATTTTAAAGAACTATTTAAGTCTTATTTAAAATCCTAGGTTAACTTCGGGTAACTCACCTGCTCAATAAAGTACATAAACAAAAATGCTACCTTGCTGAATATCCGAAAGCTGCGAAAATGAATTCGGTCCTCTTTTGAAGACGCAATTCACCAAACTGTGGCTGTTCTACAGGCAGATGCCACCACTTGATGACACTAGCTTGCCACTAGTTACGGCGCTTCCTATATCACAAACCGCCTTTCACATTACCAATTTCTACTCTAACCTTTTTTTGTCCGTAGCTATCTTCTCATCCGTATTTGTAGCTAACCATTGTTTCTTTAACAGCTGTTACCAAAGCTGACGACCAACATATCGAATGAAATAGAGAAAGTGCTCGACAATAAACCGACCCGGCACCCCCTGCAAAGGTGACTAGAGGAGAGTCGGGGCCCTTCCCAGGACCTCGGCTCGCCCATCGATAAAGAAATTCCTGAACCAATAGAGGAGCAGCCCCCACCCAGCCTCATGGACACCATTCGGGCATCCTGCATTCTCCAGTGACCATATTCTCTTCGCTGTCGTCGGACAAAGGACTTCTTATTATATTTCAGTACCTCAGTAGCAATATAATATAAAGCACAATATTGTGGCAATATTGGCGAGTGGACCCTTTGGGATCTGAATTAAGTTAGATTCAAAAAGTGATTCTCAAAGTTCCTCAATAATGTTGAGTTCTAGAATAAGACATTCCTAAAAGATCTTACAAGCTGGTATCTTGATCTGGTTTCCAATTTTTGTACATCTCAGTGATGCCCTCAAATACTAAACTGACATTCAATGCAACGAAATATTGAGCAAATCCATGAAACATTTGTACTACACCATATTTATATAATAAATACAGTTAAACTTCCATAACTCGAAATCTCCAAGAAAGAGATAAGCTATTTCGAGTTAAACAAAATTCGAATTATAGAATAAACATTCGACGAAATTAGAAAAATGTGTTGTAGAAAGCATAGGACTTTATCAGCAGACTCATATTTAGTTTCTATTTCCTTCTTTCATAATTAATTAAATTGAGTTTAATAGCACAAAATTACATGTATAATTATTTGAAAATACATAGAATTTGCAGTTTTATACCTATTTTCATTTGGCGACTAGACGCATTTTCATAGGCGACATTGCAAAAATACGAAAAATTGAAAAAACTGTTAGTCATAGAGTAATGAAGTTGGTTTTATTCTTTGTGTCGTCAAAAATTACGTATAAAACAAGCATTTAATGATTACATTTGAGCACATGCATATTAAATTTTGACGATATTTGGGGGTCTAAAGTTTATAAAGTTGTAAAACACTTTTCTAAATTCTACTTAGAACAGCGCAACTCATAAAAGTGTACTTAGTTGATCTGACTTGTTGAGGAAATGGTCGACATGTCAATATTGACGCAATAATTTATGTCACTATTCATTTGCTACTAAGGTCAAACTTTGTGAAACATTTGTTGGATTTTGCGTCTTGAATGAATTATTTTCTTAAGCATATGCTGCGAGCTGAAGATTTGACAAGACACAGTTAAATCAAAAAAGTCCCTGGGACTTCATATAATATCAAAACTCCCGGGATTTCAAACGCATAATACTTTTACTTTAAAGAGTTCGATTTTATGTACTCCTGAAGCGGAGGAGGTAATTAAAATGCTGTAAAGAATGACAAGCTTTTGTTAAGATTGATATTAATTTAATATTATGAATATTCATTCTTACATTATAGTAATTCTTCATTCATAATTTTTCATTTCTATATTTTTGAATGAATATACATATTAATGATGTTAGTTAATATAATCATGATATTAATTAGTGTTACATTTCAAATTTAGTCATTTGCAAAATAGTTTTAAGCAATATAAACATTACTTTTGATTTGACTACTATACTTTGATTCATTATAATTTCGTATCCATGTCAAGATCATATTCAGTCCTATTTTCATGCTTCAAGATGCAAGTATTTCAGTTTTGTCTTAATGTTTGGCACAAAACTGAAAATCATTCTGTAAAGAATGACAAGCTTTTTTTAAGACTGATGTTAATTTAATATTATGAATATTCATTTTTACAATATAGCAATTCTTCATTCATAATTCTTCATTTCTATATTTTTGAATGAATATACATATTAATGATGTTAATTAATAGAATCATGATATTAATTAGTGTTACATTTCAAATTTAGTCATTTGCAAAATAATTTGAAGCAATATAAACATTATTTTTGATTTGACTAATATACTTTGATTCATTATAATTAAATGTATTTTATTGTCACCAGATTTTTTTTGAAAAATTATTCTTGGCATATTCGTATCCATAATAAGATTATAATGCAAGTATTTCAGTTTTGTCTTAACGTTTAGCAAAAGACTGATAATAGTGAAACGAAATTTTAAAACCGTTTTATTATCAGCTTTTCTAAAACACACTTTTTTAAAGTAGTGAATTGTGCTTGAGAAAATAATTCGTAAATATCAAACAATTTTTTCTAACAATTTATTTAGAGGATATCCAAAATTTAAAACACAGATTTCATTAGCAGTTTTGTGGATTTTTTAACAGTTACTTTATAACTTATTTGATTATTCTACGAACTGCTTGCAAAACTATCATGTACTGCTTTATTCGTCAGATTTATTTTTCAGGCGAAATTTAAAATTGTCCATATTTTTTCCCATTTCCAAATTTTTATTATATCATCGATGATTATATGTTTTCGATATTAGCATCTGTACGAAATATTTTAAAATCAACTTGGTGAACTCAAGCGTCTGCTAATTCGTTATACTTACAACTGCTCTTAACATTGACTCTTAAACGATTTCTTTCTTACTCTCAGCATATTATTTTTACAATATTTTTTGCTAAGCTCTTTTGTTTACATCATATTTAAGGAATAATTTTTATTTATCTTACCATTTGAATTACCTTCAGTTTTTTTATCTTACTTTTATCAAATTTACAATCTTAAACGGATTATGTACAACTGCAATGATAAAAGCTATGTTTTCTGAGTTATATCGATAGCTTTTCTGAACTATAGCGAAAACTATTCTTAGCTATAGTAACACTACAACTGTAAGGTAACAAGTGTGCAAATGTGATTTTTATTTCAATTTTTAGATCAAGTCTGAATTGATGCAGTCAATGAAACCATAATACCTTAATTGATGCAGTCAATGAAACCATAATATCTTAATTGATGCAGTCAATGAAACCATAATACCTTAATTGATGCAGTCAATGAAACCATAATATGTTTTCATTGACTGCATAAAAAATAAAACAGAAATAGCCATAATCCTTGTGCTCAGACTGGTTAATATTTGTTATGCACAGACTGGTCAATAATTCTTTTGGCTAGACTGATCTAATTAGTTCTATTGTTTTCAGTATAAATCGAATACAGCAGTACATGATCGTCTGAAACGCTGGTTGAAGTATATTTTCCAGATTTTGTTGTTCCTAAATGTGTTTAAAATTTGAATATCCGCCTTGGGAAATGTCTGGAATCTTAAATTAATCAACAAATTTACAGTAGACGCTCGATAATTTGCGGCAACAGGGACCAAAGATTTTGCCAGTGGACGAAATTTGTGGATTATCCGGTGACAGTTGGTATGTTAATTAAAGCACACCAATTTTTGCATATTCATACATTAAAATTAAGGTATCAAAACTGTATAAAATAAAAATTTAGGTATATAATTAGATTACAGATTAAAGGTTCGACTTCCTGGCAGGTTCATGATATATATATATATATATATATATATATATGGAATTCCAGTGATAGAATAGAGAGAGGTTATAACTCATAAAACCTTAACTTGAAAAAATACTAACAACATAAAAAGAATATATATATATATATATATATATATATATATATATATATATATATATATATATATATATACATATATATATACATATATATATATACATATATATATATATATATATATATATATATACATATATATACATATATATATATATATACATATATATATATACATATATATACATATATATATATATATATATATATATATATATATATATATATATATATATATTTACACCAGGTGGCCATAAAATAACGTGAGGTGTTCAGAGCCCTCTAGCGAGGACGAAACGTAACAAAATTTGGTGGGCGTACAGTGAAACATGCGGTTTCGATTTTAAAAAAAATATTAGTTCCAAAAGTCGCCTCCAGGGGGGATTTAAGCTCTGCAAAAGTGTAGTAGTCTGAATAATGAATGAGTAAATATCAAATGAGACAGTACACATCAATTTTGTTAACAGCGTTTATTGTTATTTACAAATGTAGTTCGCCTCCGATTGATGAGAATTCTCCTAGCCTTTCCTTTTAACAACATGATCGCTACATGGAACGCGATTATGCAAATTAGTGCATTTTACTCGGTAAATAGCGCCAAAATGTCCCCTGAAGGAGACTTTTGGAAATATTTTTTTTTTTTTTTTTAGAAATCGAGATCGCATGTTCCACTGTGTATGCCCACCAATTTTTGTTACGTTTTGTCCAATACATTACTTGCTAGAGACCGTTGAACACCTGACATTATTTTATTCCCACCCTGTATATTAAATAGAATCTGTATATAAAATTAAGGATATTTATTTGAACCTGCAAGGACATGACGTATTATATAGAACATTTTTTTCAACAGAAATACTTGACTATTTATTTAATTTTTCTACAGAAAATCTAACACACACTAATGTATATCTTCATATTTTTAGCAACAAGGAAGATCGCAGACAAGAGCGTTCGTTTACATTTGGAAATTGCACACCTAAATCTCGCAAGGTAGACAAAGTGTTACATCTATTAATAACAATTTTGGAAAATCACAAATCTCTATGAGTCACTATTCGCTAGAAGCCACTAATCACCGACAAACCAATTTTCGAGAATCTGCTGTGTATTTTATTATGTTTGTAAGATTTCTACAAGTTTCAGAAGCAGCTCGTTCTCTGCCAATAAACACTGAATCATCAAGATAGTTTAGGAACATTCATTTGCTCTATTTATAATATCCTCTTAGCAGACATTGTAGACCTTATCTTTAACATAAGCTTTGTCTCTGATAATATATATGACGCAAAAAAAGAGATTGACTTCTGCCGTTCATCTTTGGACATTCTCTACCTTGTGCATGACATATCTTAAAACATTTTCGATTGTTTCATTTTATACCTCAAGTGCTATATAAACATGACTGTAGCTGTAGTGACATTTCAGTTCCTTTTCTATGAAGAACTGCATTATCTATTTGAAGATATTTCAATTTCGCTTAGCACTTTACATGCAATAGATGGTTTTTATGTTCGTCACATCCACCCACTCAATAGAAAAATTCTCCATTCCCTTTGCAAACTGGCTCGTGATGAAACCATAGAGTCTAGCAAATTCACAGATTTCCTGCTGCGAAGCAGTTTAAATATTTAATTGTTAAAATGTGTTTGTTTACTCGAAAAGAAGAGCATGAAGGTAGAAATAAGGAGTTAAAACTTTATTATGAAAACGCCAATATCGTTTGAGACAATAATTCAGGTGGCGCTGGGATAAGTTAAGTAGCTCTATGTTGTATGTATTTCTATGGCGAATGGCCTAAACTATTTATTTAAACTGTCAATTTTGTAAAAATAAATTATTAGCGCTATTCAAAGTAGAACTGAAACAACAAAGAACATTCCAACTGATTCAAAATTACTTTAACTTTCAATTCCTTTTTATCTCCTTGTATTCTGTACTCTATCCTACAACTATGAAAAAATTCTGATTAATTATACTCATAATTAGGAGAACCTTAATTTAAAAATTATCAAAAATACATGTACTAAATATTACGCCTTTCTGTTGTGTCAACTAACAATAGCGGCTACTTTACCAACACTAGCGACACCTAGGTATAATTCTCAAAGCATTATGGCATTTTCAAGCGTTTCATCCATAGGAGTTTTATCTCCATCTTTCCAACTCCGTGTATCAGAGATTTTTAATGTGATATATTTTTAATGTGCTTTCATTTAAATATTTTAATTTGTAATGTTTCCATTTTCTTATAGGAGAAACTCTACAATTGCTTAAATGTTTGTTTAATTTTAAATTATTTTAATTTATGAAGTGTTTACCTCTACATATTTGAATTTTAAAAGGTTTTCCTTTCTTATTAATATATGAGTTAAATATTAGTTCTACTTTACTTCGTAAGTGAAGGCGCCATAATGGGAATTGTCCCATCCACGTAATGATCGTTCTTTTAGCCAGTCGAGAATGGAAGATTTCACGTTTGTTCCGAAGCATATACTCCAGATTTTAAACTACATGCACACCAGTTTTGACCTTGCAATTTAACCTTGTAGGCACGCTATTACGATCATATTTTTCCTATGTCAATCGTGACGTCACATGAGAGCCATCTATTGCTCATGCGCAGTATCTTCTATTGACATTGAATCACTAAGCTTTGGATAAACCATTAGAATTTTTAACTTTTAGAATACTGCAGCTTATTTTTTTTTCAAGGAACAGTATAATCAATTTGAAAGGGTAGATTATTATTAGACTTATTATGTTTCATGAATAGAAGAAAATCACTAGAATCTAAAGACGTCAGAATTATTTTACGAATTCTACAGCTTCTTTCCACCGAAGAACTGCATAATACATTTTTTTTTTTTAAATGAAGAAAATCATTTTTAATGTTTACCTGGAATATACTAGCGAGTAAGAACAGAAATCAAGATTATTTTATTTTTTTTAAGAATACTGCAAAATCCTTAGATTTTTACGACAAAAACCATTAAAATCCTAATCATGTATTGGAGTATTGGAAAATCAGTAGAATATAAAATAAATTCAATAGAATTCTCATTTTACTTGACTATTGAAATTCATTCTCATTAAAGAACCGTGTAATGTAACTCCTATTTTGCATGCTGCATGTATGGGTGTGGGAGGTTCGTAGATATACAGGGTCATCTTAAATTCTTTCAACAAAAAAGACGGGCGATAGTACACATTAAGACGAATAATTTTCGCAATATAACCTAGGGCAGCATCCCACTTATCGTGACAGGAAGGAACAAAGTTACATATCCACGTTGATCCTTTACCAGTGAAAGAAATATGCTTAACTAATTTAGAAGTTTCACATTTCCATTCGCATCAGAGAAAGACTCAAAGTAGCTGCTCTAATTGGAGTCCGAGGGTGCCGTTGCACGGTCGACACCTGCGAATGAAAGACTGTCACACCCTCTCGCAGACTCCTGGTATGGTGCTCATCTTGCCTGCAGCAACAATGATTCTCTCGACGAGATCTTTTCACCAGGAAGCCCTGTGGCTAGGCCTCCACGCTCCCCGAACCTTAATCTACTGGGCTTCTTCTGGGAGCATATGAAAACCTTGTTGTACGAGACACCTGTGAATCTTCCCTAGAAAATCTCGTCGCTAGAATCGTTGTCTGCGGACAAGATCAACATCGCACCAGGAATCTGCGAGATAGTACGATAGTCTTTCATTCGCCGGTGCTGTATGTGTAACGACGCCCTCGGACGTCACATTGAGCAGCTATTTTGAGTTTTTTCTGATGCGATGGAAATGTGAAAATCTTAAATTAGTTAATTATCTTTTTTTTTTCACTGTTGAAAGATCAACGTAGACATGTAACTTTACTTTTTTCTGGCACTATGAGTAGAATGCGGCTTAGGTTCCATTGCAAATATTGTACGTTTGTTGTATACTATCACCTTTTTTTATTCAAAGGGTTTACGATCACATTGTATATGTATTGTGGGTAACAAAATACAAAAATGCGGTTAGCGTGAACATTTGAAATTTTTTGGTCACTTTTTGTAATTTATATTTACGACGTAAAAATATTTTATTTAATCTACACACTTTGTTTATTAACTCTCAAAAACAATTGATTTATTACTATTTTTACATCTAAAGCAGATTAAACTCTTAAAGAGAAAAACAAGCAAATAAGAATCTAGCATCTTCAAATGAACTTTTATCTTCGTTTCATATGAACTGTTATTTAAAACTGATTTTATCTTTGAACTTCATGTTGTGAAATAATTCTTGTCTTCATACGATCTTTAATGTTACAAAATAAAATCTTATTATCTTCAAATAAATTGTGATGTTGGGAAATGAATATCATATTCAATTGTAAATTTATGTTATGAAATGTATATCATCTTCAAATAAACTTTTATATTCTGGAAGCAAATATCATTTTCAAATGTACATTTATGTTGTGAAATGAATGTCATTTCCAAATCACATTTTATGTTACTAGATGAATATCCTCATCAAATGAACTTTTATGTTATAAAATGAATATCATCTTCAAATGAAATTTTATGTTGTGAATTTGTAATCTGCTGGCTGTATAAGAAAAAGTATTTGCAAACAAGCTCAGTCAAAAGATTATAAAAAGGCTTTTCAAGTGCAATTTCTTGTGAAACTTTTAATTAATGATATTTCATTGCAACAGGGTTGGACTTCTTGGAAAGAAAATATTTTCTTTGAAGACGAGAAGTAAGAACAAAGGTGGAGAAAATATGGCAAAAATACAGTTTAGAAACATATAAACTTTCAAATTTTCGCCGTAGAAGGTTTACAGTTTTAATTTTATTGCTTCCTTTAAATATAAAATATAAAACCACATTAATTATATAAACGTGTAAGAATAATATGACTATTATTTTATCTTAAATTTTAAGTAATAATTCACCCATTTAAAAGTCAGAAATTTCCTAATAATATATATTACATACACAAAAGAGAAGTCTAGAACTGAAATTTACTAGTTTATTTTAATTTATAATGCTCTGATATCTAGACAGTCTTCATATGTACATGAGTGAGGACGCAATTTTTTTTTACATATTAAGTGTCATTATATTACGCAATATAAGGTAGTTTGCTGAATTATTGTTCAGATCTGTCAGTATTATTTTTAACGACTACAATATATATATATATATATATATATATTTTTTTTTTTTTAAGAAACAACTAAGGTTAGAGAGTATATAACGAAATAACTGCAGCTAACTGTTGGTTAGCAGGGGTTAAATGGGCAACAACAAAAAAAAGTGATTTTTATGACTCTCATTTAAAAAGTGCAATACGATGAAATATGAAAAATGACACATTGGCCAAATTAAAAGCAGAGTACTCCGAATATGGCCTACTTTCTAAAATATGCAAAAATTGAAAAAAATTTCCTGGAAAAAATAAACAACCACAAAAATTATTTTTCGCTCTAACTAAGGCAAACATTTATTGAAAACTCAGATTATAATAAATGTAAATTTCCAAAAACTTTCTAATTCAGAAAGGACTATAAATTTAAAACAAATGCATGTAACACGGACTATCGAAGTTTTAATCAATCAATCTGCTTAATAATGCGATATTTTGCCCTTGTGATAATAACCCTTGGTATTTTGCTGTAAGTGGCACCCTTTAAAGTTAAGGGAATTACAATCTGGACATGTTACGCAATTCTGCCTTTCTTTGTTTTCACCCAAGCAGACGGCAAAATGCAGTCAGATATGATAAAAACACCAATTGTATCTTAGGTTATCAGAGCTACAGTGTTAAGTTTAAATCAGATTAAATGCATAAGATAATGGTACGAAATATTACATTAATTGAAATAATAAGACGTATTTTTTATGAAAATCTCACTGCAACTGCAAATGGCTTCACTTACGTAACTTAAACTCAACAGGTCTGTACATGCTCATTCTGAATAATTATTGAGATCTAGTTTATGATGAAATCTAGTGGATTTCATGGAAACTAACCGAAAATACAACGATGGGCCATATTCGAGCCTTCTACCTTTGTAATAAAATGTACATAATCTGTAAATCATTTAGACTAAATTTAATTTCAGACGTTTCTTTAAAAAATAAATATGTATAATAAATAAGTACACATAACTCACTATGCGAGAACCAATACAAAAAATCTGATGTGGGCAGCACATGACTTTCCCTGTAGACTTAAATTCATATTTCTTTTATATTTTTAATAATTCATTAGATTGAGTTTAATTACACCAAATGACACTAAATTTGTATTTTTAATTCAGTTTTTGTTTTTATTTGGTAATTGGACATTTTTCCGATAGCGGCGTAACAAAAATGCAAGAAATCTCAAATATCTTGAGAACGGTTAGTCCTAAAGTATAATGGAGAGTGTTATATTCTTTGTCTCGTCAAAAATTGAGTATGAAACAAGAATTCAATTGATACATTTCAGCATACGTAGTCTTTTTTTTTTAGATTTTGGAGATTTTTGCGGGTCATTTCGTAAAAAAAGGCAGGTTGTTATATTCCGAATAGTACCAAAATCGAATCAGCACAAGAGTGTCTCACAAGTAACTTATCCACCAAATATTGTGAAATTTGGTCAATTAGTTTTTTAGCTAGGGTGGATACATGGAATTTTTGGGGGCCATTTCGTAAAAAAAGCATGTTCTTTTCCGAATCATACCAAATTCTAATCAGCACAAGAGTTACCAACAAGCAACTTATCTACCAAATTTTGTGAAATTTGGTCAATTAGTATTTTAGCTAGAGCGGATAAATGGAATCTTTACGGACCATTTCGCAAAAAAGACGGGTTTTGATTTTACGAATCATACCAAAAACTAATCAACACCAGGGTCACATCCAAATGACTTACCTACCAAATTTTATGAAATTCAGTCCATTAGTTTTTGAGTTAGAGTGGATACATACATTGCACAGACACACAGACAGACGTCACGTTAAAAATAGTTTTTTCATGTTCTAGAGGTCCCGAAATGTGTAGATCCGTCGAAAACTCGAGTTGCGATTTTCGGCATGATTCCAATACTTTCCCTATACATTACCATGTATAGCAGGGAAAGTAAAAAGAACATAGCTTCAACTCGCACTGTCAGCCTTTGATCTCATAAAAGAACAAAATTTCGAGTTATGATAGCGAAACCCAAGGCAAGAATAATATATTTTAAGCACTGATGCTACAAGTACTGTAAGGACCCCTAGATTACAGATGATGGGAAGCCCCCGAGACTACAGGTACTTTTTGGCATTGGTCCTTGCACACTTCATCTATCAGATGGACTTTTAACTACCAATGTAGATTTACTTCCATTTTTAAGGCATTGAACAGTACTGACCAACATTGAGTTAAACCAGAAAAGAAATTGTAAAATTTTTGTATAAGATCAAAAATCGAAACTACTTGCTCCATTGCAGAAACTACTTGCTCCATTGCATGGAAACTCCAAGTATGTAGCCTCTAAAGACAATGCCTTAATCTTGTCCTGACGTATCTATTAGATGCAGTTCTCACCATTGAACCCAATTTTATTAAACATATAGTCTTTTTCTATTATAGAAAGCATTTAATAAAACACTGTCATAAATTTAATTGAAACACTAAGAAAATTTATGCATGGACAGTAAATGTTCATATTTCTTCTAAAAATGCATTCAAAATTATATACCACTTTTAAAAAAGAGTGCAGATTTATATTTCTGCTCCATTGCAGAAACTACTTTCTCCATTGTATGGGAACTCCAAGTATGTAGCCTCTAAAGACAATGTCTTAATCTTGTCCTGACGTATCTATTAGATGCAGTTCTCACCATTGAACCCAATTTTATTAAACATATAGTCTTTTTCTATTATAAAAAGCATTTAATAAAACACTGTCATAAATTTAATTGAAACACTAAGAAAATTTATGCATGGGCAGTAAATGTTCATATTTCTTCTAAAAATGCATTCAAAATTATATACCACTTTTAAAAAAGAGTGCAGATTTATATTTCTGCTCCATTGCAGAAACTACTTGCTCCATTGTATGGAAACTCCAAGTATGTAGCCTCTAAAGACAATGCCTTAATCTTGTCCTGACGTATCTATTAGATGCAGTTCTCACCATTGAACCCAATTTTATTAAACATATAGTCTTTTTCTATTATAAAAAGCATTTAATAAAACACTGTCATAAATTTAATTGAAACACTAAGAAAATTTATGCATGGACAGTAAATGTTCATATTTCTTCTAAAAATGCATTCAAAATTATATACCACTTTTAAAAAAGAGTGCAGATTTATATAATTCGGACAGCTTTATAAATGTACTGAACGACACTCATAGATGTACTGAACGACACTCATAGATACAAGTTACAGAATTTTCTCTGTCTTCAAACAATATATTTCTTTCGGACATATTTTCCGCCATTTCGTTAAGAAATTTTCCAACCCTGCTTCTACGTACATCTGAGTCTCTTTATAACGACCTTTCTCTCCTACCAGGGGTGAAACATGTTTTACCTCCATACAAAGATCCAATGGTTAGTCGGTTCGGTAATTTGAATATAACTGGTTATATCGAATAGGCAGTTAATTATATTGGAGACAGTATTAAAGTGACTCAGCTGTATATTATGTAATTTTCAAATTTCCTTTATTTATCCGTCCATTACGCTCTGTTGTACATAATGGACCACACGTACTGTTTGTTTCCCTGGAAATATGCATTGTAGCACGTTATTCTATGTAATTATTCTGCTTCTTTATTTTACAATGTGTTTAACCTGGCTATGAAGACTCCGAGAGTGATATTTTTTCTGTTACATATTGTACACTGTAAAACATTTACAAGCATGTTACTGAAAGTTTCAGGGGAATCAGCTGCAGAGGCGTCCTGAGGTCGTCTGGGGCCTCAAAATTCTGTACCTTACTTTTATTGAACTTATCTCGCATTTATTAAGATTTATTAGTGCATTATACCTAATTCAATGTTTTCTTGGTATTTTATATAACTCTACATTTTATTATTTGGCATTTGTGTATCAGTTTATAGCGTTTTTACAGCGTTTCGCTATAACCTGTTTTTTGAATTATAATTGAGCATATTGAGATCTTAAAACTATAATTACCATGGTGTGCTTTGTTATATAACCAGGATCGGCTTATGCATTGAGATAAGGTAGTTTCGAAGCCGGAACTATTTCATATCATATAAAGACATCTAAATTATTGTTGACTCAGGGGGGGGGGCAAAAATTATGTTCCATAACTTAAAGTGAAAAGACTAATGCATATGTTATTATGTAGTATTTTAATGAACCCGCATTTTGTTATAATTATTTTTTTAAACGTATAAAAATAACATTAATTGTCGGATAATCGATTTTTCGGATTACGTTGTTCAGATGTGTGACGTTCCGCTGAATTTAAGGTTCAGATGAGGCTTTTTTATGAAAGTTCGCTAGCGGCCTCAGAAAACTTTGGGACACTACTTATCAGCTCTCTTTAATCGGGAGTAAGGTTCCTGATAGTTATGATATATATATATAGGGTGTGAAGTAAAGTCCTTATAGGACCAGCAACTTTGAAGTGGTTGATTATAGATATATACTTCCAAATAGAAAAACTTTGCATATGATGCATAGATGTTCAATATGCCTTGGATTCGACAAAGGGTCGTATATCTATGAAAATACAACATCGCAATTTTTATACTGTCCCCAGGTCTTACCATTGATATTTACAAAATTGAAGTCCTGTTGCTAACGAGTACTCCAAAACAAATTCCATGCTTCTAAGTGACATATTCGTTGAGTTGTCGCACATTGAAGCTTGGATCATGTTGTAAGGGATCAGCTGAAAATTGAGAAACGCTGATTACATTGAATCTGAAAAGAGTTTGACAGATGTGTGTAGGTCCGTTTATGAGTGCTACTAAAAGGAACAGTTCTTTTATTGCGCTGTTACGAGTTTTAAAGGTTTAAATTGGGATAAAGAAAGTAGCAACGAAAAGCAGATCTTTATTTAACTTTGTGTATCTCATAGACGTTCCCCTAAATGAGCGCTTTTGCCGCTAAAATTTGGGTAGGTAATGTGGTGGAAGTCATGACATTTACCGTTACATATCTCAGCGAATATGTCACTTAGAAGCATGGAATTTATTTTGGTGTGCACGTTAGCTACAGGACTTCACTTTTGTAAATATCAACGGTAGGACCCGGGGACAGTATAAAAATTGCGATGTCATATTTTCATAACTATACGACCCCTTGTCGAATCCAAGACATATTGAACATCTATACATCATATACATACCTTTTCTAATTGCAAATATGTGTCTATAATCAATCATTTCAAAGTTTGCTGGTCCTTATAAGGACTTTACTTCACACCCTGTATATATATATATAATAAAAAAGTTTGAAAGTCCAATGAAAGAAAAGTCCTTAATTTTTTAAGTTTGCTAAAGTATTTATATATGCAGGGTGGCCATAAAATAATTTTCCTTGTTTGGAAGCGTCTGCAGCTAAAACTAATGAACGAAATGAAACCAAATTTCAAATAAAGACTGTGCTTTATTTGAAAAATTATTATAAAATTTAGGCATGGGGAGATAAATTCCGCAAAAAAAATAGTACCAAAAGTCACTGATAGGGGAGATTTTGGCGCTGTCGGAGCCGAAAACGAGTGAATAATTACAATGAACACACGCAAAATGGAGTATGCAGAATTTCAATAATGTTTTAGTAACAAAAAATGAACATACCGTACAGTTATGAATGAATTTCTTTCATAAATTCTTTCATAAATCTCCCCATGCCTTCCATAGTCTGTATTTGAAATTTGGTTTCATTTCGTTCAATAGTTTTAGCTGCAGACGCCTCCAAACAGGGGAAGTTATTTTATGGCCACCCTGTGTGTGTATATATATATATATATATATATACAAATATCGTCGCTTTGGCAAACGATAAAAATCTGAATATTTCAGAAATGAAGCTGGAATTTTCATGAACACCTGTAATTGCGGCATTTCTGATAGTTTGGCGAAATTATCAACAAAGTAGCTGAAAAGAAAACGGAAAAGTAGTAAAATGTTTTACGGTGTAAATTTAGGAATGTCAAGCAGAAAAGCACTCAAACCCTTCCTTTAAAAAAATGCTTGTAATTATATCCGATTCCAATCTTTGAACTGGGCAATTGAGGGGGGGGGGGGGGGGGGGTGCTAGTCTGCACTTAAGACAAAATGAATTTTTTCGTAACAGTAATTCTCGTTTTAAATCCTCGGAAAACGAATAATTTTATTGCAAATTTTTAGAATTTAGTACTTCTTTTCATTTTCACATCATGAACTTTAAGATTCGTGTTACTGATTTAAGAAAAACTTCTTTCTAAACAGAGTAATCGCGTTATAAGTCCACGAACACATAAAAACATAGACATACACACATGCTCGGACGCGTTTTAGTAGTATAGATGAGTGAATAAAATTGAATTAAGTAGATCGCATTGAAACGGGCCATTCTCAAAATTCTATACTACAGATGCTTTACATTTTATACACTCTCAGAGTCTTGGAAGAGTTAAAATATAACATTTGTCGCTTTGTTTCTGAAATTACTGATTAGTCACATCTAGAGTTTTTCTTTCTCTGAAATTTGCAGTTTAAGATTAAGTAGTTGAAATATTTCATGGTAGTTTGTAGGGAATATATTAGCTTGTTGTCCTTCTCAAAGCAATATTCTTCTTATCAAAATATTACACAAATATTTGAATAATATGCTTCTGTAACAAATATTTTCAATAAAGTTTACATCAAATATTTTTCTATGTCTTTTTTCTCTGTCGTTCGTACTATTTGCTACTGTTCGTACTAAAATTGCTTTATAAGATAGATTGCTCTATATTTTTACTTTCCTTTACGTAGAATTGATGAAGTATTACTTTCACGAAAATTTTCGATTTCGCAATATTGATGCCAATATATATTTTATGATTTCCTGAACAGGTTTTGACTATTTTTGAAGTGATGCCCGTCTGTCTGTTTGATGTCTGTGGTCGATTTTTGTGCACTCGATAACTGCCATAAATGTTAACGGATTTTCACGAAAGTTTATATCCGGCTTTGTTATAAAAATGTCTAGAATTAGATGCATTTTTTTTTAAATTCGAGCGAAAACTTCGAAATTTTACATTTCTTTAACTTAGCTGCATATGACAAAATTTGGTAAAATCATGCATAAAACAGTTTATTTATGTCTATTATGTATATATATATATATATAATATATATATATATATATATATGAATATATATATATATATATATATATCATATAAAAGCCAGTAAACTAATTCAAATAGAATTCCTATGCATATCCACAAAAATCAAAGGCACTACTCAGGAAAAGGCGCCAAGCCGCTCTATACTCCGAAGCAGAATGTAATCCAAGAAAAAGAAGAATTAAAGGAACTTGGGATAACCAAATGCTTTGCATTTAATGGTTGGGGAGGATTGCGACTCCCCCTCCCGTTTAAAGCTGCTTTTCCAGCCTAGGCAAACGCTCACGGTACCAATACAAAGCAAAGGTTGGTCCCCATTGCGTGCTAATACGAAGGCACCCGAATACGGAAGAACAAGACCAACCAAACAGAAGGAAACTGGACCAAAAGTGAATCCTGCCCAACTCGCTATCTTATATATGTTCATCTTACGCATGCGTGCAATCTTAGCAGGTACGCATAAACTTTATTTACTTGCAGATTGAAGAAGTAAACTGTCAAAATCTACCTGATCCTTGAAAATCGATCTATAACAATCCTTTATGAAATATAAAGGATAATGTTTATATAAAGCCTCTTTTATGATTTTTATATTGCTATTATTGCAATCTTTTTTAAACGTGTTGTAAATTTGATTTCTCTTGAAGTGTCCGAGTATGATATTTCTAAAAATATTTTTGGTAAGATTTGTTTTCCAATCGATGAGATGATTGATCTTAATTTTATATAATTCTCTTTTGTCATATAACGTTGTATAATGACCATATAATCCATGTTTTTTTATTGAGATGTCCAGAAAATTTACCGCTTCATTTTCTTCTTTACAATTTTCTATTAATTCCAATTCCGGTGGGTAAAAAGTGAAATCGAAATTGGTGGTGGCTTCATAACACCCCAATAGCACATCGTCAACAAACCGGAAATATGGTATCTCAGACAAAATATGGGTTCCTTTTTCATATGTTATTACCGACAAATAAAGGGAATTCCAATGGGAGGAGCCTGCTCATCAATCTTGGCTGATATTTACCTCACAACATATGAAAAAGGAACCCATATTTTGTCTGAGATACCATATTTCCGGTTTGTTGACGATGTGCTATTGGGGTGTTATGAAGCCACCACCAATTTCGATTTCACTTTTTACCCACCGGAATTGGAATTAATAGAAAATTGTAAAGAAGAAAATGAAGCGGTAAATTTTCTGGACATCTCAATAAAAAAACATGGATTATATGGTCATTATACAACGTTATATGACAAAAGAGAATTATATAAAATTAAGATCAATCATCTCATCGATTGGAAAACAAATCTTGGAAAACAAATTACATCTACTAACCAAAAATATTTTTAGAAATATCATACTCGGACACTTCAAGAGAAATCAAATTTACAACACGTTTAAAAAAGATTGCAATAATAGCAATATAAAAATCATAAAAGAGGCTTTATATAAACATTATCCTTTATATTTCATAAAGGATTGTTATAGATCGATTTTCAAGGATCAGGTAGATTTTGACAGTTTCCTTCTTCAATCTGCAAGTAAATAAAGTTTATGCGTACCTGCTAAGATTGCACGCATGCGTAAGATGAACATATATAAGATAGCGAGTTGGGCAGGATTCACTTTTGGTCCAGTTTCCTTCTGTTTGGTTGGTCTTGTTCTTCCGTATTCGGGTGCCTTCGTATTAGCACGCAATGGGGACCAACCTTTGCTTTGTATTGGTACCGTGAGCGTTTGCCTAGGCTGGAAAAGCAGCTTTAAACGGGAGGGGGAGTCGCAATCCTCCCCAACCATTAAATGCAAAGCATTTGGTTATCCCAAGTTCCTTTAATTCTTCTTTTCTTGGATTATATATATATATATATACATATATATCAACTTGCTTGTTCACATTCTATTCCTATTGAAGCATTCAATCTATGGAAGTATACTACCTTACATCTACTTAAAAATGTTATTATAAACATTAAATTAACGAAGCCTAGGTATCCTTATAAACAACTCCTATCTACTATTAAAGAACTACAACAAAATTTTGTCACAACTTATGCAGATAAAACTTCTAATAATTATGCCATCACCTGTAAAAAATATTATGTTTCTCTGTTACAGAATTACTTAAAAAATAATCAAATTTTTAAACCCATTAACTATCAAAATCAAAACTAAAATGCTAAAATTATATACACAATTAAATATTAATTGTAAGTTTTTTAAATTTCCTTATGTTACTTTGGTTCCTAAATTCCACAAATCACCTCTCAGTTTTAGAACTGTCACTTGTGGACATAATACCTTTACCACTACAGCTAGTAAGTACTTGCTTAACTGTTTAAATAGAATTAATGAATCTCTTAAATTCAAGAATTCAGGATATTTCATTTTGAACAATAGTTTTGATTTAGTTAATCACCTTAGCAAGCTTCCACAAATTCTTGGTTTCCATACCTTTGATTTTAAAGACCTATTTAATAATATTGTCATTAAAGATTTATATAAAGTTATTATCTCTCTTGATCATGACTATATATCTTCCAATCATGTTGCTTTTAATGTCAAAAATTTTCCTATGTTCTTGCAGTTTGTGTTATACAACAATTATACTATCCAAGGTGATAACATTTATTTACAAACATCTGGTGTATCACAAGGTGGCTGTAGTAATAGTATTCTCGCTAACTTATATCTTTATTATTATGAATGTCATTTTAACTCTAATTCATATATTATATATAGATATGTTGACGACTTAATTTGTATTATCATTGATGATTCCTATCCCATTAATATTGATTTTTACCCTTCTAACCTAGAATTAATTCCTAATGAGCCTAGCGTTAGTCAAACTGTTAATTCTTTAGACCTAAATTTTGATACCCTCAATAATCATGTAATCACCAATCTATATGATAAAAAAGATTCTTACAACTTCACTATCATAAAGCTTCTATCATATCAATCTTGTAATTCTATTCAATTGTTTAGAAACATCATTTTAAACCAGCTATTTCGAATACATCGACTTTCTGATCCTCGGTTTCACTTTCTCCACATCAATAATCTTAAACGCATTTGTCAAAATTACCAATATCCGAAAGTATTTGTAAATAATATTATTAATAATTTCAAATATACCACGTAATAATTTTACACATGCATTATTTATCTTTGATTGGTTAACTCATTTTTGAGAATTCACCCATTCTTATCACCTCACTTACCACTTGGCCTGAGTCTAATACTGTTTACTATTTTCGAATGACTATTTTCCACTTGTCCTGAGTCCTATACTGATTACTATTTTTGAAAGTCTCCATACATTTTATGTATCGTTCAAATGTATTCATTCCGGTGCCCACTCGCATTGACGAAGTGATGTGAAATGCTCAGTCACTAGTTTATCTTACACGTGGTGCAATGCTTGTGAGTTCATATTTCTGTTCGAGGAGGTATTATTTTTCACATTTGTAATTCAATTGATTTATTTTTCTCCTTCCACTAGCCAGTAGACAGTTCCAATGGTGTCTATAGTTAAATACTATCGCTATTGTCAGAAACTGGCTATTCTATCGGTTTTAATTCGAATTGTATGGCTGTCCTGATGAGAATGCAATTTCGAACTAACCGCCATTTTTTGTGTAGTTTCAATTGATTGTTCACTATGTCTTAATCTCTTATCTTGAGCTAATTATTATTGCCTTTTCTCATTTTTGCCGTGTTTTCTTTTTCCTTTTTTTATATTTATATACTTTTAATTGTGATTTTTGTTTCCTAATATTCTTCTCATCCCCCTTTCCATTGTAGTGATATGTTACCTTTTATCTTTATCCCTAATCTTGGTCTATAGTTACTCATTTGTAACAGATATGCTAGAGATGGTTTTTTTTGTACATACAGTAGTTTATGCATAATTTTCGATTAAAATCTTTCAATTTTTATTTATATATACATATAATATATATATATGAATATATATATATATATATATATATAATATATATATATGAATATATATATATATATATATATACATATATATATACATATATATATATACATACATATATATATATATATATATAAGAATGAAAGTAGAAAAGAACGGGAGTGACCATATGAATTACATAAGAATGGTAGGGGTGGATTGCGACACCCCTTTCCCGCTTAAAGCAGCTTTTACTACCCGGGTAACGCTCACGGAACCACCATAATTCCATGGTCAGCCTCCCAAATGTGCGAAAACAAAAGCACCAGAACAGACTCAGGAACAAAGAAGTTAACGAATCCATGAAGGGAAAACATCATCTAGTCCAACCCGATGGAACGTCTCTTTATATAAGTAAAGTTGCTCATGCGCAGAGAAATATCAGGATAATAGTTTCGCAGTCATGAATATTAAATCTCTATATCAACAATCAAATTACAAATTTTCTTTAAAAAACGATTTCTAATAATGTTGTACAAAATTGACTGGATAATTTCTTTTTATAGCTTCATCTGCAAATTTTTTACATTTGCAAATGCAGTCTTTCCTAAAAGTATTATAATTTTGGTTTCTTCTAAAATGTCCAATTATTATATTTCTGAAGACATACTTTGCAAGGTTTGAGTTCCAATCGATTATATGATTTACCTTGATCCTGTATGAATCTCTTTTGTCGTGTAACTCTGTGTATATTCCATATTTCTTGTGTTTTTTGATAGCTAAATCCAAGAATTTTACCGATCCGTCCTCACACGCTGGATTTTCAATAAGGTCCAATCCGCTTGGGTAGAATGAAAAGTCTAAACATGGGGTGTTTTCAAAGCCCCCAATTATCACATCATCGACATAACGGAAGTAGGGCATTTCCGATAGGATATGAGTGCCTCTTTCGTATTTAGATAGATATATATCTGCTAGTATTGACGAGCAACTCCCTCCCATAGGTATGCCCTTGATTTGTTTGTAAAAATTGCTTCCGTCGTGTAGTATGTTTTCTTTCAATACCAATTCCACCAAGTCTATGAAAAAGATCTCGGAAGTCGTAACTCCTAAAGTTGATATCGTTATGACAAAACTTTAGTCGGTTTATCAGTTCCTGTCCGTTTTTTATCATAATAGAGTTATGTCTTTTGATATCATGCATAACTATTATGAGTAAATCCAAAAGTTTTTTGTTTGCTATTTCCAAATATGAACCACATCCCACCGTCACAGTTCGAAACTTGACAGGTGTTTTGTGTAATTTGGGGATCAGGACCAAATATGGATATTTTATTGTTTTAATATCAATTCCTATTCTTTTGTAAAGTGCCTCTATTCTTTTTGTCAGTATCAATGCGTTACTGGGTATTAAAGCATACATTTCACTGTCCCTGTAACTTTGGTTCAGTGTATCCACGTAGAACTTTTTACAAGTGAAGGCATAATTTGATACAATTTTATCGATATATGTTAATACATATTCTTCTTTAATTTGCTTGAACGAGGATGGAACTTTAATTTCTCTATTGTTTTTGCAGTGCTGCGGGTAGTAGTGACAAAACTCTTTGTAAAATTTATATTTCCACTCATTAAATGCTTGTACTGGTAAACTATGTTTTACCGCCAATCTATAAATGAAGATGTCGAGATCATTATAAAATTCTTCGTATACATTTTTAAATTCTTGTATACGGTACTTTGTACCGAGTTGAAGAAGGTTTTTAAGTCTTTTGTCTTTGATAAAATCTAGATTTCCGGAGATTATATGCTTATGATGAGTGTCACTATGAATATTCTCATGACAATTACAAGAATCTACATTATTTGATGCAACATCTTGACAAATTTTGT